>JAKTTS010000370.1:0-16205 GCA_030560485.1 Ascoidea tarda (nom. inval.) | reverse complement strand
ATCAATTCATTGTATTTCTTAAGCAAGTCTTGAAAATTGATTTTGGACAATATATTTGCGGGAAACTCGATTAGTTTGTCCTTTGCCTTTAGTGAATTAAGAATTTGGATTGATTTATTTAGAATCACTAAACTTTCTTTATATTTATGAATTAAGTTGTAAAATAGAACAATGTAGTAGTTTTTGCTGCCTTCAAAATATGATTGCAAAGCTTCTAGTGAATAAAATAATGATTCGTCTGAGTAGACACCTGGTAACTCTTGCAATTGTTTGACAGTGTTTAAAATCAAGCAATAAACTCTTGTAATATCTTTAATTATTTTTAAATTTGCTTTCAATTGAGAACCTGATAATAATGAACCATTATTATTGGTGTTATCGAACAATTTAGAATTAAACTCGTTGACAAGAGATAAGTCTCTTCTAATTCTTAAAAAATATAGATTATAATTGAGATACGTTAGTAAAACTTGATTATTTTGGTATTCTTCAGAATTGATATCATCGTCAGCATTTTTATTTGATCTGTTCAAATCTTGTTGGTGAATTTCTAAACAGTCTTGCCAGTTGATTAAAACTTCGTCAAAAGAATCTGATACAGAATCATTGATTTTGTTGGAATTCTTGTTGATGTGATTTAATAATCTTGAAATTTCTTCGTTATAAATATGAGCAGTATAGTCTCTCCAAGTAACATCAACAATTAGATTTTCGTTTTCTTCATCTGCAGAGCTCATGACAAATGTTTTATCTATTTTATAAATCTTTAAAATAACTGGGTTAAATGATGATGATTTATCATCAAGAATCAATGAACAACTCTTTTTCGATGTTTTGTTTAAATCGGGAGATGATACGTTTGAAATTTGGAAAATAGATAACTTCAAATTAGGATCAACAATAGTATCGATAATTTCTTTATAAAGATGGTTAATGGTGCCAGTAGTATCCTTGATATTAGTGCTCTTTTTGTTATTCAATTGATAGTTTTCAAGAAACTGTAAAGTGCATCTCGCAAATGAAAAAAATTTAACTGCTAATTTCCAGTTTTTCCTTTTTACAGCAAATATGCCATTAATCAAAGAATTATAAATATATATTTCAAAAGAAAAAAAGATATCTTCTTTGTATTTAGATTCAGTTAATAAGGCGATCAATCTGTTTGAATATTTAAGTGTTTTTTTCAATTTAGATATGATAAAAGTTTCTTTTGGCTTGGACGAAACGACTTCTAAAATTGCATTAGCTTCTAGATAATGCAAAAAGTCTCTTTCAGCCAAATAAAGATAAACTAGGCCATATCTAGAATCGTTATCAAACTGCTCAACTGTAATCTGTGAGGTTTTCTCCTTAGCTTTGTAGTTTCGGGTATCTTTGACAGTGAGGTTCAAATTTTTCTTAAGCTTAGCTATTCTCCTGTTGACCCTTACTCTATAGGAATGAAAATCGTCCACAGACTGAAGAAACAACGCACTTCTGGCACCAAATGTTAGCTCAAGAGGTGACTCCATCTTCCACAGCTTTGCTTTGTGAAGAAATGAATGGAAGGTGTCTTTTTGTGACTTTCGCAAACCTCTTTTCTTCCGGGACGGTAATTACACGGAGTGTAAATGTAGACACGGGGTCTCAAAACGGCAATTTATTTGATGTGTAAGCAATGTGCATAATGTTGCAGATATACACAGCTCAACACTTACATAATCAATATACTGTTTGAATAAATGCCAATCGAGCTCATATTCAATTCCAATTCACACTTCTTCTGCTGGTTATATTCAAGTGACGCTGCCATTTTATTGGGACGTTGGCAATATTGGCTTTTGGATAATTGAAACCAGTTTCTGTTGCCTGAACTGCTTCATAGGAATTACAAAATTATTTTTCTCGCTTACCTAAGCTTAAGAAAACTTCAATGTTAAATGGTATTAAAGGACGAGTAGGAATATAAATTGGTTGCAATGAATATAGACAGGAACAGAAGCAAAAACATTTAAAGTAAAACACAAAGAAAAGTAACTTGAAATTGTAGATTTTTTGAGCTCGCAAAACGAAATCGTAGCTGTTGAAATAACAAATTCAGATATTGAACTTATGACAACAAATGTGTACAAGAAAATCTCACTTATTCATGAAATAACTCTTTTCCAATAAATCTTTAGCTTGATTTATCTTTGTTGCTAAATATGGGCTACCACCTCTATCTGGATGGTTTTTTATAATGCACTTTCGATGTTTGGCCTTTAGCATATTCTTGTCCAATGAAAGGATTTCTGACCTTGAGATATCCAATATTAACAATGCTTCATTTTCTGTCATTCTTGACTCAAACCCACCAGAATAAGGAGGATTTTTGAATCTTTTTAGTAAATCCAGATCTATTTTCACATCTTTAAACATATCACTTCGATCAGCAAAGAAATTTTTCTGTTTTTTGGGATCATCAAATACTAGTTTTATGTTATTAAATCTTGCTATATCTATTGGAGTCAATTTCACATATCTTTTCATTGCTCTTATTGTCGCTTTGCTCTATACAGATCCACATTATTGTAATGGTTAATAAATACATTAGACAAAACCAAAGTTGCTTAAAATGAGAAGAAATAATCTTACATACAGTGATAGCAGCACAAGTTATCACCACACTTATAACTAATGGCACCACCTTTTAACAGTTAGTTTAAAACCCTGAAAAAATATATATAGCTAATTTGTATCTGTCTTGACATACCATTATCTAAATATTTGAATATTTATCACAAAGAAATCTAGAGATTGCTGAATTGAGGTTAATTTAAAAAGAAACTAAATACATCGATATTATGAACAAAATAATAAAACTATAAATGCCGATTTATAATTTTTAAATTTCAAAAGAAAGTTTCAAAGGTCAATCCCACTTTCAGACTAATAATTATAAATGAAGAAATACTTAATACCACTATATAATATATAATTATAAAACCTTTAACAAATATATTGCACAAGATCTTAAATGCTGAGTTTTTACCATGAAAAGTATTAAAAAAAAGAGAGAATTAAAAGAAAAAGAAAAAAAACAAGAAAAAAAAGAACAAGAGAAAGAAATCAAACCACATCGCATCACAAAATTAAACCCAATAAATAAATCAACAACACAAAATTCAAACTTATACGATTTCACCAAAATTCAATAATCCTTGAGTCCCAACATTCTCACTACTAATATCTGGACTATGATACATTGATCTTAAATTTGCTAACTGGTTGGTCAACGCATTTTGTAATCTTGCATTTTCCAATAATTGATCATATATCTTAACGTTCACCGGAAAATTTAAACCATTGTCTAAAAATGTATTGTTATGAATAGACTTGTTTTTTATTGGAAAAACCCATTCAATCCAGCTATTTCCCATAACTTGTTTAATATTTCTACTTTTGGATTCTAAATCAAATATATTTCCAAACTTTTTAGAACTTGGTTGGTTTGAATATTTATAATTCTTATCATTAACCTTATTCAAATTAATTCTGTATCGTTCTGATTCAAATGATTCGATTGTTGTTTGGTTTTTTGAACACTGGTAAATTGTAAAAAGATCAAACACAAACACTGATATGCAAAAAATCAAACTTATTATCATCAAAAACAATTGATTTAAATTGAAATATTTGCTTTTATAGTTTTCTTTAAAAAAGAAGTCAAATAAAATATACCCACAAACAATAAAACAATAAAAAGTCAACAATACAATATACGATAATAATTGTATAAAATATTTGGAATTTTTGAAACCAATACATGACGCAAACCAAGGACAATGATGGTCCATTTTTAATATGCATTTTTGACATGTTGAACAATGATGACATCTATCAGGTTTCCAAATCTTACAGCGGTTGCAAAATCTGAAATTCCCAGAATTTTTCACAGTAAATGTATGCAACACCAAATAATTTGGAGGTTGAACAATAGTTCCATTCTCTAGACCATGACTTATTGATTCGTCTGTGAGATCTGTGAGTGCTAAATCTGGAGTTTGTAATAATGGATCATATATATTTTCAGAAGCTGTTGAATTATAACGAATTTTCAACTCAGGAAAATCTAAGGGTGATCCAGGACCAACACTAACAACCAAATAATAGCATAGCACACACATGAATCCAAAAAACAAGCCCATGAAAGATATCAAGTAACGAAGAAATCCAGAAAAAAAAGTGAAAGGAATCTGATAACTAACAGTGTAAGTCGCCCATATTATCAAAGAATTGCAAAATACTTTGGGAAAAAGAATTGAAAATGTAATGCAGAACTTTTCAACTTGCAAGCACACTCTCATTTTGCCAACACGATTGTATATCCAATTGCTTAGCTTTTCTGATAGCAGCAAAATCTACTTCATTAAAATTCTCACAATCAGTTGCTCGTCCTCACATCGATTAATAAGTTCCGAATCCGGCAAAACGTCAATAAAGCACCGGAATCACGTGTATTGTATTATATTAGGCTCGAAATTGAACCTCCGACCAAAGTCGGAGGTCGCTGATTTTGGAGATTTAGAAGAAGAAAAGGCATTAAATGATCTATAAAACTAAATAAAACTAAATAAAACTAAATAAAACAGGTAAAGGGTATTAAAAACGGCTAAAAATGGTATGAAAATTCAACAACAAAGAGTATAAAAAATTAAAATTAAAAATCATGAACTGTAAGTTCAAAAAAACGAAGGTAAAATAATAAGGTTACAAAAATAATGTTCTATGCTTATGATTATTATCATAAAATTTTTTAAAAATGAATGTTAAAAACATGCTGGTATCAAATAAAACAACACCGTCAAACATGGAAATGTTTTCCTCGTTTTCATATTGATGTTGCAATAATTCATCTAATGTAATTTCCGCCACAGGAGAAGATAATGGTAAGAGATTGCTTAATGCTTCAATGTTGAAAATTCCAACTTTATCGCAGCTAATGATAAAAGTCAATTTAATGTCGTTTTTGATGCCTTTTAATATTCCTTCTTCAAACAATCTTTTGGAGCTGATTTTGTATGATCCAAATTTGGTCATTCTTCCTTGTTTTCTCAATTCTCGTTGGAAGAAAAAATTCTTGGTAAATGGTATAATTCTTTTATTAAATGACGGTTTTTTTTGCAATGTTGACATGGCTTTTTCAATATAGGCAGCAAAAGTTTGAGATAAATTTTTTAGATATTTTTCTTTTTCATGTAATCCTTTCAAGGTTCTTTCAGCAATCACTATTTCTTTTCGTCTCTTTAATCTTTGTCCATGTTTCGTTTTAATGTCAATTGCAATGACATTTAACAATCTTTGAAATTTATCTTTTCTAGTGATTTCTTTCATTTCTTCTAGTTCCAATACTTTTTCCAATGTCATGCATTTTAAACTATGATATGTCATGGTTGTCAAATCTTGCCCTAATGAACTTTGACTCAATGTGCTATATGAATTGCTGTTTCCATGATCTTTTATTTCTTCTTGGATCAATTCCTTGAATTTTATTTCGTATTTTGGTTCAATTTTTGATAAAAGTAAGTTCATTAGGTCTGAAACGTTGTTTTGCACAATCATTAAATAAATAATACATCTTTTCACTTGAACAAATAATGTATTAGTTTTAACTTCATTGTTACTCCAATTTCTTGTTGAGGGGTTCAAATTTAGCTTAAAGGTTTTAGATGTAATTAACTTTTTTAAATCCTTTGAAGATAATGATAATTTACTAATGTTTTCAATATGTTTTCTTATAGGATCATCTTTGGTAGGTGCCAAAATATCTAGATTTATATCCAAAAATGTTTGAATAGAAATTACTTCGTCAACATCAATTTCCAATGTTGGTCTTAAGTGAGATGTAAAATCATCATAAACGGTTACTCCATATAATGTTTCAACATCTTCAATATCAATAATTTTCTTGAATATTCTAAAAACCTTTTCTGAAGAACTGATAATAAAATCATTTAATGGATGCAAAAACACATCATCATCCGAAAATGGCTCCATGAAAATCAATTGAGTCATTACTCTAATGACCTCACTCAAATTATTTTTCAATTTCAATAACTCATTTGAGGAAAATGTCACTAGTTCAACTTCAAAATTTTCGGGATTTTGAATAATTTGGTTAATGTAGTTATCTATCATTATAAAACCAACTGCTGATATTTTGTCCTTTTCATTTAAAAGAGGAAATCTTTTACTTATGATTTGATATGTATTATAGCACAATGCCTTGATATGTTTTGGAAATCTATCAATATTGAGATCAATAATACTAAGGATGTTTCCAGCAATTTCTCTTAAATTCTTTAAATTTTTAACAAATTGACTTCGAGTCTTTGGTTCTTGAATAGCATCTTCAACTGAAATGTTTAGTGGATTATCAAAACTTCCAGTTTTCTTTTCCTTTATAACACAATCTCTGTATATTATTAAAGGATCACTTTCAAGGGATAAATCATTAACTTTGGATAATTTTGAAATCAAAGGTCCAAAAAAAGATTTCAATAAAGCTTTTTGACTAATTGTATTGTTATAATTCATTAACAACCTTTGCCATGTTTTATTTTCAGATTGAAAAAATTCAATAACATCATTTATATGAGAAAATTCACTGTCTATAAGATCTGAAATCAATTTAACAAATAAAAACTCTTCTCTTGAATTATCATTTGTATCACCCAATTGTTGATCAAATTCATTTTTTTTGTTTTGTTTATCAAACTGGAAGATTTTTGGAATATAAGATTCAGTTGTCTTCATTTTAGATTTTTTTTCAATTTCAAAAAATGAAAAAAGTCTACTCAAATAACAAGGTTGTGTTTGTAGTATATAAAACAAACTTTGATAAGCTTCAATTCTTTGTCTAGCAGCTTTGTTCAAAGAACTGACGTCTACTTTTAAAGTTGATTTATCCAAACTGAGACTATTTCTACTGCTAATACTTCCACCAAAGGTTTTTGAAGTAATTGAACCAGAGTTTAAAGATTTGCCTTTTAAGTTATTTCCATGATGCAAAATTTCATCCAATGTTATTTTATTTTTGAGTAGCAATGCAATCTTTGAATCCAATTTTTCATTGCTCATTTCAATTCTTTCATTTTCCCGGGATTTTTTTTTGATTTCTTCTTTTAATTTTTCCAATTTTACTTCTTCTTCGAAATCACTATTGGTGTCGTTTAAAAGATGAGCAAACTTTCTAACCACTGCTAGAGGAGGGTTTTTCATTGATGTTAACAGCCTATAAGCGTTGCCCTGACATCTGCCTTTGATATAACTTTGAATTTTCATAATTTTGTTAATATGTTGATTGTAGTAATTCATCATGTCACGATAACGTTTTCTGACAAGATATCCTCTTATACTGGCTTGAGCAGCAACAATGCTTGTTTCATTTTCGTATAATTGATCAAACATTAGTTCAATCTGGAATCTAGAAAAAACTCCTCTAAAAGCTGATTGAACCAAAACAGTTGATCTTCTTGTCTTAAACATTTGAATCTTGATATATTTTATATTTCTTCTGACTAAATAACCTCTAACATTTGCTGCAAAATTATTGTACAAGTTCTCAGAAGCATCTAGGTGATCTAGCAAATACGCCAAATTATTACGAATAAATCCTCCTCTTCCAATTGTTTGAAGCTCAGTAATTTCAGGAATGGCTTTAAATAAAGAAAATTTTATTTTCCTTATATTTTTTCTGAGTTTATTGGTTCTTATTTTGGATTGAAGTTCAATAATCATCTTTTTTTCTTTTAAAATTTTTCTTTTATTAATTTTTAAATAATGTTGTAGCAATATTCTTCTTATAATTGATTGAGCAGAAATTGTCATTTTTGTCAAAAATTCGGAATCAAAAGTAATTTTGCTTTCATAGTATCTTTTCTGAGAAGACTTTGAACGAATATAGCTTTGAAGGTAAATTATTTCTTTAGACACTTTATTCAAAGCATATAATTTACTATTGATTTCACCCCTTATTTTTTTTCCCTTAACGATGGCATTTAAAAAATTTATACTTGCAACCTCAGATGCAAGTGCACTTTTTTGAGTATTGATACGTTTTCTGACAAGAAAAGATCTAGCAAATGATTGAATTGACATAGTAGTTTGAGTTGTATTTGCCAATACGAATTCTTTTGAATTATATATTTTTCTAGACAGATTACCACGAATCAATGATTGCAATAACAAGACTGATTTTTCTGATTTATTCAATCCAAGAAAAATAGAACGATTTTTTTTTTTCAAAAGATTCTTTCTAATTATAGATTGTAAGATTGTGATATTTCGTTGATATGGATCACTTTTTAATACAATTTGGGAATAATTGGTTGATTTTTTAAATAGAATTCTTCTAATTGCTGATTGTAGAGAAATAATTTCTTTTGAAAAAGAATTGAGCATTAATTTTTGCAAAAATAGTTGATAGCGAACAATTGAGCCTCTACAAACAGCCTGAGTTTTTATGATTGATCTAATGTATGATTCTAGTTCAACTTCTGTTGGCTCGTTTAACTGTAAAAGGTGTGTTGTTTCATTATAATATTCATTATAGGTTTCATTAGCCCTGATGTCGAACTCTTCATTAAATCCGTCTTCTTTTTTAATTAATGTTTTTGGTGTTTCGTGTGGTATTTTAATTTCAAAAGGAATTGTTTCTTTTGATTCAATCTCGGGTTCAAGTTTAACATTAACTAATGCATTTTCAATTTCAATTTCAATTTCAACTTCTGGTTCAATTTTAACAGTGGGTCGTTTTTCTTTTATAGTATCAGTTGGTATCATTTCTGGAATTTTTGAGATTTCTGGGATTTTAGGAATTTCTGGAGTTTCAGGAATCTCTGGAAATGTGTTTTCTTGTTTTATTTTATGAAAATCATGAATACTTTCAGAGGATTTTAGTTTAAGATTATTAATTTTATCACCTCCTTCTTTAACAGATTGAAAATTGGGCATGTTCAAGTCATCTAAGATTTTTTGAGAATTTTTAATTTCTTCATCAGTAAAATTTAATTTTCCAACTAAATTCTGCATTTTGGGAGCTTTATCTTTTAATAAAAAACTTAGAGCATGAATACAAAAGATGACCTTTGGAATATTTTTAGCTTCATAAAGATCAGTCAATTCAAAGCTAAATAAATCAGGCATATTAATGACAGATAAAAAATCAAAGAAATAATTAATATTTTCAGTGTGCCGATATAACAGTCTATTAACTTTTGATTTTGGAATCATTTTTGGAACTAGCTGAGGAGCAAAAATTTTTGTTAGTTTAGCTAATATTACACCATCTCTTAAGGCATCCTTTGCAATTTCACATTCTGAAGGCAAAGATTCACCAATACATTGTTCAATCCATATTTTAGCTTCAGCGATTCTACAAAGATATTCATAACCTTGTAAGGATTCACGAGAGTTATCTACCCATGAAGTAGATAGCAAAGATCTAGAGTCCTTTGAGTTTTGTCTTTGTAATCTTTTTCTTCCCTTCAAACCAACTACTTCATCAACATTATCAAGATCAATAACTTCGACATTAGGATCTAGTGCAGCCAATTTTGAATTTTTTGAGCTTGTAGGTTTTGGTTTTTTGATTTGCTGGTTTGATTTTTGTATGTAATTGAGTTTAGTTGGACTTTGAGTTGGATTTATTTGGATTCTCGAGGATGACCTTGATGATGGTTTTAGGGACGACTTTAGGGACGACCTTAATGGTGATTTTAAAGGCGACTTTAAGGGTAATTTCAGAGGGCTTGAATTGATTTTTGAAGGATTTGAATCGGATAGGATGTTGATGCTAGAAGTATTGGGTGTTTTGGAATCATTGGAGAATAACATATTGGTTAATGCTTCTATGTTGTTATCCAAGATGCTTTGTCTTTTTTCTTTTTTTCTTGAATTGATGGTAGAGAAGGATAGGTCTGAATCTGATATTGTTTTCAAAGGTGATCTGTTTTGTTGTTTTAAAGGAGAATTTGAAAGTGAGCCATTTGGATTTATTGATTTTGGATTCATTGATTTGGGGGAGTGGGTTTCAAAAGAGTTTTCCTGGTTTTCATTGTTTATGCAATCGAGATAGTTTAAAGCAAACTTGTTTCGTTTTGTAGGCGATAAAGATGGTGGTCGAGAGGACATTGTGGATAGCGATATAAGAAATAAAGGATGTAAATTTTTTTTTTTTTTTAATTAATTAACCATAACTAATTGTGTTGAAGAGAGGATATAATAGGGAAAAGTGATCTCAGACAAAAAGAGCCAAAAAAAACAAAACAAGAGAAAAAAAAACAATAAATATTGGAAAACAAGAGATCAAAAAAATAGCAAAAAAATCGAGTTGCAGTGTTTGTTTGGTAAAGATAACAGAGGTTGAGTTGTTTCAGTAAGAGATCGATCATGAAATTGCAATGTTCTGAGAAAACAAAGAGTAAACAGAGGGCCCGATTAGGAAAGAGGTGGATCAGTGTTTATATTTTGAATTTTCCGTTTTGAAAAGAGAGCGATTTTTAAGAGAGGAAAATGTGGATGGGAATTAGGGGATCGTTTTTAGATTAGAGATTATCAGAACTACAAGGAAGATGTCAACAAGGGCAGATCCAAACGTGTTGTACAACGAGTTCAACAGAAAGAGAGACGGTGAGTATGCTGTGGATGGTGTCTTTTGAGAGTAGAGGAGAGTGCAACTAACAGTGGTTATCGGGACAGAATTGCGAAAGAAGATAGACAACTGCAAGAATAAGAATGATCTAATGAGGTTGAAAGAGCAGGTTGTCTTGTTGGGCGATGCGATATATGAGAAAATAGCAGACTTGCCAGCGTATGACCAAAAGCACTATTCGGAGAACATTGTGGCATTATTAGAGAAGACAGAGGCACAGCGAGTAGTCGTTAGCAAAAACAGGTTCACATTTAAGAGAAAGTTGGTTTCTAAAGACATCGGGTCATTGAGTGCGAAAACAGAAAACGATAAGGAGAATAAGAGCAAGAGCAAGGGCAGAAGTGACGTTGGAAACGAATCTTTGGCAAAACCACTCTACGATAGAGTTGAGCATAAAAACATTAGATTATCTTATCCATCGGGACATGCGTTGATAAAAAATATCAAGGAAAGCATAATAACAACGAGACCACCACCACCAGGATCTATCCATTTGGAGACATGCTGCGATTCAATAGTCTGGTTGGTTTCGTCAGGGCCTATTTTCATTCATAATCTCAGGAGGGTGAAGTTGATAGTCGACTGCCACCAGCTCCGGTTGCACAATGCCAAAGAGTGCGAGATCTACTTGAAAGTGGGATCCAAAAGAGCCATCATTGAAAACTGTGAGCAGTTGAAGATATATACCATTTCAGGAGGCACAGATGGCCAGGAAGACGAGATCGAGATCGACGACTTCAACTGGCCCAGCAGACTCGAGGTGGACCCCAACTACAGCATGGGTCGTATCGACGCAGCAGAGTTTGAGAAACAGAACCAAGGGCTTGTAGATATCGCAGATAACGAGGATATCAGGGGAGCACGATATATAGCTGATGTGCAACGCTGGGAGTTCTAGGGCAGACAGTTGTAGAAGCTCGAGGAGACGTTTGGGAGGCATCTCCAGCACCGAGACGAAGCACACAGAAGGCAGAGGCAACGCAGACACAGCTCGAGTGGTGCGATTGTAAGACAGAAGCAGCAGAACAGTAACAGAATAGTCCCACAGAAGCAGCAAGAAAATGGCCTCCTGGTCCGGAACTGGATGGTCTCAAAGGCTCATTAAGGTTGCAACTGTCTGGTTTCCAGTTCCACAGCTGAAGCTGGGAGGTTAGCTCTGTGCTGTTTCAGATCTTGTATATATACACCCTTTTGTCTGTTTCCTCCAGACACAAGCAATCACCTTTCAGATCAATCTCAAATCAAGCACACATCAATCTCAGATCAGGCACATCAAGCACACATCAAGCATATATCAAGCACACCGATACACCAAGCCATGGAGTTCAAACCTGCTTCCAAATTTCAGAAGGCTGTCAGAAAATATATCACCTATCCTCTTTTTCTAGCAAAGTTGGGTGTCAATCTTGTAATCGATAAGCTTGCTGTCTATTTCTTGCAGCTCCTCAAAAAGGACCAGGTTCTAAAGCAAAATAAGGGCCTTCTCTACTTGAAAAAAATAGATCAGCAGCTATTTCCCTCCTCATTTTTCCACTTCAAAGACCAAGCCCTAGGCGAATCCATCAACTACAATCCTGCCAACAATTCTCTCATCTGGGTCGATGGTTTCACTGGCGAAATTCACAGACTTTTTTTGCCAGCCAACTCATTTGAAATTGACGAATTCACCCAAGATCAATTGGACCAAATTGCTCAATCCCACGAACACTTCAACGTCGAAGAAAGAATAGGCTCAGTGGCCTTAACCGTTGATAACGATATCCTAATGGCTTGCTGCAATCATAGCATGGGCATCATAAATTTCAAAGACAAGTCCTACAAAAATGTCATCCCACTATTGACCAAAGAAGAGGCAAAATATCTAAGAATGAACGATGGTATTGTCGATCCTAATGGTAATCTCTGGGTTGGAACCATCGATATCGACTGGGGTATTCCTTCAATAGCAAATTCAAACAACTTTTTATTTTTTATCAATGCAAAGACATTAAAGGCCACAAAAGTCTTTGATAATATTACAATGTCAAATGGAATGGCTTTTTCTAAGGATCTAACCAAGTTTTTTCACACTGACACTCTAATCTTTAAAATATTCAAATACGACTATGATCAAGCAACAAACAAAATCTCAAACAAATCTCTCTTTATCGATATAAGTAAATACTATCCAGGCAAACTAGTTGCTCCCGATGGCATATGGATCTCTGAAGATGACGAACTATTTGTTGCAATCTGGGGCTCGAATGAGGTTGCAAGATTCAATAAGTTTGGCAAGTTGATAAAAACCTACCACAACGATCAAACTGCAAACGTCTCTTGTCCTATCCTAGGTGGCAAAAATGGTAATGAATTATACATTACAACTGTCCTTCCTCATCTTGATTTTGTTAATGATGCTGAACCAAATCCCTATGATGGTGCTCTTTACAGAATCAAATTGGAAGACTCAGTTAAAGGCCAAAAAAAATTCATATGGGGAGGTCCAATTGATCCCAATGAATATCCAAATCAATCCTATTAAATTAAATTAAATTAAATCAAATCAAATCAAATAAAATAAAATAAAATAAAATAAAATAAGATAACTTATTATTTATATTTATATTTATTTATATCTATTTATATTTATTTATATTTTTTGTTATTTTTTTACTCTTTATTTATTTTAATATTTATTGTGCCGGTTTTGTTTTGTTTTGTTTTGTTTTCTTCTCCTTTCCTGTTTATCTTCTGCTTAAATAGCTTTTGCTAATTTACAACCCATCTTTTCTTTCTCTTCCATTCATTCTCTTCTTCAATACACCTTATTTTGTTGTCTTTGAGTAAAAAAAAAAAACAACACAAAAGCATCTCAATGCAGATCAAAATAAATTTCAGAATCCACCCACACGGATCTCAAAATTGACCTATAAAAAGAAAAGCAAAAAACGACTTATTCCAGTAATCGACTCAAGAACCAGAATCGATATCCTTCAGCTGCCCCCAATTCACTGCTATTTATGTCATTTAGTTCCTTATCTTGTAAATAATTCTACTCTTCTGCGATGAATTCATTACTATTCAAAAACTCAGGCTTTTTCAGGAAAAATCTTACTTCTTCCTCACTAAAATCAGCAAATAATCTTCTATCGTTAAACCAAAAAAGATGCTTTGCCAAATCGTTTTTTAAAAAGGAATACAATCCAAATCCAAACCCAAATATCATCAAGTCAAGTGCTTTACCTGACTCCTTAGTCATACTTGGAGGAGTGGTCCTAGCCTCAACTTTGGCTTACTATCTTTACGATGCTAAATCGTCCTTTCAAGAATATGTCACTTCCCCAGTTATTAGATTGGTAACTGATGGAGAAAATGGTCATAAATTTGGTATCTTTGCTCTAAAAAATGGTTTATGTCCCAGAATTGTTGATGATAACGATACCGATTTACTAAAAGTAAAAAACATATTCGGGGGTAAAACTTTATCAAATCCAATTGGTATGGCTGCTGGTTTTGATAAAAATGGTGAAGCAATTGATCCCTTATTCGACTTGGGTTTCAGTTATGTTGAAATTGGCTCAATTACTCCAGAACCTCAACCAGGAAATCCAACTCCAAGAGTCTTTAGATTACCTAGAGATGAGGCCATTATCAATAGATACGGTTTTAATTCCGATGGCCATTGGAGCGTTTTAACTAATCTCAGATTAAGATTGGAAAAATACTACTACCAGAAAAACTACCATTTGAGTTTAGAATCACCTTATTCAAATGCTTTCAGAGATGAAAAAATCTTAGCTATAAATTTAGGTAAGAATAAAAACGGCGATGAAGTCGAAGATTACACACTAGGTGTTCAAAGATTTGGCGAATATTCAGATGTATTAGTCATAAATGTTTCTTCTCCAAATACTCCCGGCTTAAGAACTCTACAATTAAATGAAAAATTAACCAACCTATTGAAAGCTGTTAAAAAAGAAAGAGACAACTTATCCGGAACCATAATCGATAAATACCATAAACCATCGCTCTTGGTCAAAATAGCTCCAGATTTAAGTGAACTGGAGATAAAATCAATTGCAGAATCCGTAAAGGAGTCCAAAATCGATGGCATAATTGTTTCCAATACAACCATTCAAAGACCAATTAACTCAATGAGAACCGACGATGTAAAATTATTAAAAGAACAAGGTGGTTTATCTGGTAAACCAATTAAAGAATTGTCTTTAAAGGCATTGAGAACTTTAAGAAAATATACAAAAGATGATCCAAGCTTGATTTTAGTCGGTTGTGGTGGTATCAGCAGTGGTAAAGATGCCATTGAATTCGCTAAAGCTGGAGCATCATTTGTTGAAGTATTAACTTCATTTGCATATAGAGGACCAGGATTGCCATACAAGATAAAAAGTGAAATTATCAACGAACTTAAAAAAGAAGGCAAAACTTGGATGGATATCATTGGTGAAGATGATAAATAAACTCCATCGTTGGCCATCTTTATATACAAATAAATATCTACAGATAGTTATATAGATGTTGAACTCAAAACAAAACAAAAAAAGCCCTGAAGAACTCAGATCAAAGCCTCCCCAAACAAATAGAAAACTTCCCAAAGCTTATATTCTGTATTCATAATTTTGCTCTACAATAATTTTAATTTTTGTTTCAATTCTAATGAATATTGCATTTTTTATGTCTGAAATCAATCTAAATAAAAACCAATAATTTGCTAATCAATTTGTTGTAGTATATTATAATATTATGCAATAAAAAAAAACAAAATAAAAATAGAAAGAGTTAATTGTTGATTTTAAATTGTTAATTTTGAATTGAAACGCGATATTAATAAAATAGAAGTATATTACACAAAAAATATTGAATTAATTAAAATAAGAAAGCAAGCCAAATATGACAACCACAAATGCCAAGTCATTAACAATGAATCCAATCATTTCACAATATTGAGCTAACAATTTTAAATAATTTAGAATATATATAGGTATAAATGGTTGGGCATAAGAAATTCCTTTACCAACAATTGAATCAAAAATATAGTCAAATTTGAAAAAATGGAAATTATAAAGTAAATAAAAAAATAATGAAGAAAAAAATTCAAAGATTAAGAAGAAATAATAAAATGTTGTTTTAGGATAATCTTCAATTCTGGCAATTTTATCTAATGATGAATAAGTTTCATGTTGAGAAAAACTGTAAATGACAGCAATTACTAAAACAGTAAATTTGAACAAAGTGAATTTTGCCTTAAATTGGTGAGTTAAATACTTGTTATATTTTGATACTTCCTGGCCATGACCAGGTGGAAAATTATTATTATTAGTAGTAGTATTAGTATTTGTAGGATTAAAATTTTGATGATTGAAATTGCTTAAAATTCCTTCAAATTCATCATTTCCGAACATTTCCTTGACAAAATCATTCATTGAAGGATTAAAGGTATCATCTTGAGCATTGCCGTTTGAAAACTGACTTTTGTTTATGGAATCAACAAAAATTTTTGATAATTTATCAATTTCCAAATCAGTAACATCAATGC
>JAKTTS010000036.1:0-56273 GCA_030560485.1 Ascoidea tarda (nom. inval.) | reverse complement strand
CATTTGAAAGTGATACCATTTGGAAAGCAGGATATTTGATACCCATGTTCATAGAAAAGGATTTAACAGTTATTTCTTTTGTCTTTTTTCCAGTGATGGGATTTGTATGGGTGATTTCACAATAATCGTGGTCATCTCCAGAGAGAATGAGATCGGGTTTGATTTGATTTAACAATTGATTGGATAACTCGTAGGATAAAACAGTCTGAAAATCGATGCCGTTGACCAAAGGAAATGGATTTTTGCTTTCTCTTGGACCATTGCATTTTAATTTATTGGGATCTCTGAAGAACGGAACATGAGTTAGCAAAATATTTGGGTAATTATTGTTATTAAAATAAGGATTTGAAGGCAAGTAATGATTTATAAACTCGAGAGAATTGTTGTTGAGGCCTGATTGCAACTGTTGATTTGATAAAGAAATGGTATCTAATGTGATTATGGAGTGATTTCCTATGAGATTTAAAGAATTTGATTCACCAAAAAAAATTTGAAAACGATCATTAAGAGTTTTATTCATTGTTGTGTCCCAACCAATATCGTGATTTCCAGGCAAGTTTTGATAAATGTTGGTACTTCTTTCAATGTATTTTTTTGAAAAAATTGAATTGTATCTTGTATATTCTTGAAACCATTTTTCATCATTAAACCACTCTCTACCTCCGTCAAATAAGTCACCTAGAAATATAAGAGAATCAGGTTGCAAAATTTGATTTAACAAATTTATATTTTTTCTCATATAATTGTCAGAAATAATTCTAGTGATATATTGAAGAAGATACGGTCTATCAGGATAAGTATGGTCATCAATGATTTGAGGATCAGCTATGACGACAACTTTATGGTTATCCCAATTATCCCAGTAATCCCATTTTTGACAAATTTTCAAATAGTTGTAAGGCTGGACATATTCAAAATAATTGATTGTGAAGAAAAAAACCAACCAAATAAAGAAGATGTGGTGAAAAGATTTGGAGATAGTGGAAAAAACATTGACAATGTTTGATTTTGAGGTTAAACATGAACCATTGTGGGTCCTGTGAGAGAAGACATTGTGACCGTCGTGGTTATTGAAAAGCTTTTGGGGATGAGAAGAGAACTGAGCAGCTGAGTGGGAAGCAAGTGGATCAGCATACAAGGGAAGAGCCCCGGTGTTTGTTCTTTTCCTCAAGGGTTTGAGATTCATTTGGTGGATAAGAGCACAACACTAAAGAGCCTGGAAATACAGTAGGAGAAAAAGGGTAGAGGCACCAGCTACAAACACCTGTCGCCAGCGTTGGCAGCGCGCCGATGCTGTCACCGCGCTTTGGCCGGCAGGTGCAGCTGCGTGTGCTGCGTGCTCCGGCGCACGTGCCTCTGGTGCTGCGCGTGCGTCACGAGCCGGAGCCCTGAAGCCCTAGGGCTGTTGCGCACGTGCCTGTGGTGTGGATCAAAACCGGTGGGTGCACCAAGGGCTGTTGCATCTCCAGCAGGTCGAGATGGAAGAGCTACGTCGTTGCATAGTGCTGTGCCAGGCCTGTCTTCAGACTGTTCTCTCCAGCGTGGAGAAGAAGCCGCTGCTTTTTCTGGACACCCTAGAACCTTTCGTGCAGGCCTTGAAGTTGCTCAGAATCTCCATTGTCAAAGTCGCTATTCTTTTCAAATTGCCCTTTAATCAGAATGATAACTTGCTTCCTGCCTTGAAGGAAATCACTGCTCTTTCTGAGTTGGTAAACGCAAATGTCTTGCCTCTTGTATCTCAAACATATTTTGAGCCACACAACCACAGCCATCTTGCGCTTTCCAGGCTTTTCACCGCAAAAATTTTATCCGGTTTATCTGCTCTTTTTTCCTCCATTTCCAGATTGATGGATGAGCTTTTATCCATCTTGTCCCTCATTGACCAGCATCCACAAAAAAATTCTCAAAATCAAAATATTTCTAATAACCGATTAATTTCATCTGCAAATGTTTTAAACAACATTGATTCTTTAATTAAAACCCTTGAAGATGGTGAAACAATCTTGTTTTCACTGACTTTATCTTCCTCTTTAAATATGGTCAATGATGCAATAGACGACTATGATGAATGGGCTCAAAGTCCACAGCAATTAGATGATCCATTTGGTTTACAATCTAATATCCATGTTGATCACAAAAATCTCAATCAGTTGGTTGAATTGAGTGCGAAAATTTATATCCCAAAGATAAAGTTAATCAAATTATTGTTATCGTTATCAATTAAAAAATTATTGTCAACACCTCTTTTCAAACAAATAAGTGATGACTTATTTTTGAAAATAAACCAGCTAAATCTTTTGATTGACGATTTAGTTTCCTCAATATTGATGAACAACGATATTCTTTACATTCAAAATAATCCCATGAAACAAATTGATTCAACTGTAATCCTCCTTATAGATGATTTGAAAAAAACATATAAAGACGATCCAAATAAATTGAAATGGTTTGATAATTGGTTATCTAAATATTCTGCTCTTTAGTAGTTTTTTTTTCCCCTTATATAATTTTATATTTTTCGAATTTTATATTTTTATATTTTTATCTAATCCTCATTTATATAGAGATTAGATAAAAATATATCATCACAAAATTTAAATTATTCAGCATAAACTTTAACAACCATTCCTATTATCGCTATTTGAAACCTTATAAGAAAAAACAAAATTGTGTTCGGTATATTACCTTTTTTTATCTATTTTATTTATTTATTTTTTATTTTTTCATTTATTAATTGTTTTGATCTATTCATTTTAATTACTATTTATGTAAATTCATGTTGATCTATTTTGATCTCTTCTTTGCTGTATTCATTAATAAAACAAATTACATTTCAAGGTTATTAAGGTTTTAAAACAACTGTACACAATATAAATTTTAAAGTTTACTTCATTTTTAATTGGATGTATTGATAACAAATCACTTGTTTTAAAACACTTATTTTAATCGTTTCAATCATAAATTATATTGTTTTTTTAATTTTTTAATTTTTTAATCATTTAATATTTAATTTAATCTATTACACCACTTACAATAATTAAAATAGAATGGCAATTTATTTAATAAATAATTTTAGAAATAAATTCCAACTTCTTTCTTTAATTATGTGTATTTTCTTAATTTATTCTTCATTTCTATTTCTCTAAACTTATATAAAATGTATAAAAATTATTCAATTTTATCAATTTTGTCAAAGATAATCATCAGTAAACAAACAAAAATAATCCTTAATTTCTCATCAATAATTATCTATTAATAACAGTTGAATATTAAACTATCCCAAAATCATTCCGCCCAACCATACCACCTCGTAATTCTGTTTTATTTTCAAACATTTTTAGCAAATATTCAAAAAACCACAAAGATAATTGATAAATAATATAATGAATAAAACAACTACAAAATTTAATCAAAATATGGAAAAGCCAGAATATGGCACCTGGACTTGCACTTACTGTTTAAAACCCAATAGTTATATCGCAAAAAATAATGGTCAAAATCGAACAATAAAGCTTTTTGTTTGTAATAACTGCGGTCAGTTTTCAGCTGTTGTAGCTTGATGTATTTAACATCAGTTATTCAATATATATAAAAAAAAAAAATGGACTCTTGATTTATACTTTTAATGTGGTAGTTTTTTTTTAGGTGCTTATTATGCTTTGTTTTGTGTTAAATCTAATAAATCTTATTTTCATTCTTTTCTTCGGTTTTTTGAAATTCCTGGTACTATGATTTAACAACTAATGTGTTTGCTTTTGTTTAAAACCTTTTTCTGTTTATTCACAATTCTGAGTTTTGAATCCATCTCTCTAGGATGTTTCATCAGTTTCAAAAGTTTTATATACTGTTTTAGATAATTGAAGGATTCACTTCTAAAACAAAACTCGAAAAATTTCTTTTTGCGTAGAGCGATCATCACAGTGTATGCATAATGTATGCATGATGCATGCATTTTGCGTTTATATGCAGACGAATATCATCTACATGCACCTCCTAATTAGACATACTGTTTATTTATGAGCAATAATCTTCTATTATCCTCAAAACTTCATAGCCAATCGACTCTAGCAATTTTCAGGCATTACAGTATGAAAGTTGCTGGATTTTTTTATTTTCTTGCGTTTTTATAGAATGTTAAATACAAAAAAACCAATACAAAAGCAAATGTTGTTTTTTTTCACGCTTGAAAACTAATTTTTTTCGTTGTTACAGGTTATTTTTTTTCAAGTTACTAAAACAACTCGTTTTCATAGTAGTAAAAACAAAATTGTTAATTTAGATTTTTTATCCAAAAATGAAGGTTCTTACTAGGGACTTGCCTAGCTCATTTAGTGAATTTGCATTTGGATGGTATCAAAAATCTCAAAACGAGACTTGCTTCTTCAATACCACAAAAAAAGAGAAACAAGAAAACTTTGATGAGAATTCCAATACAGCCCACTCAATAGGCTCAATACACTCAGAACTAGAAAAGCAGAATCCTCAAACTAAAAAGAACAGTATATGGGCTGTTTTGAGCTCTGGAGCTGGATTATTCTCAGATGGATACATTAATAATTCCATGAGCACTACATCCACCTGTTTAGCATTGTTATATCAAGAAGAATATACAAACTCCAGTGCCATGAACAACGTTGCATCAATAGTGTTTGCGGGCACAGTTCTTGGTCAATTAATCTTTGGTTATGTTTCCGATAAAATCTCAAGAAAATCTGGTATGCTAATGGCATCTGCAGGTTTAACTGTTTTTTCTATTTTGTGCTCAGCATCTTGGGGAAAAAATAAGAATGATGTTCACGGTATGCTTATTGCTTTAACAGTTTATCGTTTTATTCTCGGTTTTTTTTTAGGTGCTGAGTACCCATGTGGCTCGGTTAGTGCAGCAGAAGCATCGAACTGTCTATCTCGAAGACACAGAAACAGATATTTTTGCATGTTCACAAACTTTTGTATCGATTGTGGATTTTTGACTGCTTCAATTGTTCCCATGATACTTTTATCTATTTTTACACCTAACAACTTGACACCTGTTTGGAGAATAACTCTTGGTTTTGGTGCAATTCCTCCATTGGCCTTATTTTTTATGAGAGTTAATTTTAATGACGATGAATCATTCCAAAAATTGAGGTTCAAAAAAACCTCTATTCCGTATTTTTTGTTCATCAAATTTTACTGGTTCAGACTATTTATAGTTAGTTTAGTCTGGTTTATTTATAATTTCAGTGTTTATGCATTTGGTATCTATGCTACTTTCATAATCCATAAAATTACCTCAGGTGGTAATTTATATAAAACATTTGGCTTCAACATTTTACTTAATTTTTTTTATATTTTAGGTTCTTTTCCAGGGTGTTTTGTTTCTGATTATCTTGGACCAAGATTAACTTTGGTTCTTGGTGCCTTTCTACAATCTATAATCGGTTATATCATGGCTAGCTGTTATGCAAGTCTTCTTAAAAATATCGGCGCTTTTGTTTTTGTTTATGGTATGTTTTTAGCATTTGGCGAATTTGGCCCTGGCAATAATATTGGATTATTAGCCTCAAAAACTTCAGCCGCAGGTATAAGAGGAACCTACTATTCAATTGCTGCAGCAATGGGAAAAGTAGGGGCTTTTGTTGGTACATATACCTTTTCAATTATTGTTAAAAATGCTGGAGGGTATGATACAGTCAGTGGATTACAGGCTCCTTATTGGGTGGCTTCATCATTATGTCTATTGTCAGCTATTCTAATTCTTTTCTTTTTGCCTTCTGTTGATCCAGATGTAATGAAAGAAGAGGATAAAAATTTCTTGGAATATTTGAAAGCTAGTGGTTTTGAGATTAGTCTATTAGGAGCAGATAAAAAAGAGGAAAAGCTATAATTTTCACAAAATTTGACAACGTGTAAGCTAAGTGAATGCATATATATATGTTTATAATAAAAAAAAAGACACCTGTTGAACTAAAAATAATAAAAGATACTTGTTGAATAATTGATTTGTAAATTTAATTTTTTTGATTATGTTTTTTTTATATTTTTTTATTAAAAACTTTCATTTTAAAATTTTTCACTGAAAATTAAAAAATCAAAAAAAAACGGTGGTTTAAAAATTAATATAGAATGAACCAAAAAAAAAAAAAGAATTATAATCTTTTAACTGGGCCGCCTGGAGAATGTTTAAATCTTGCAGTTAAGACCTCAACTCCAGTTTGAGTAACTAACAAAGTGTGTTCAAACTGAGCAGTTAATCCGCCATCTTGAGTTACGGCGGTCCAATTATCAGGCCATATATCATCTTTCCATGTACCTTGAGTTATCATAGGTTCAATTGTGAATGTCATACCTGGTTTGCAAACTCCGGCAGCTTTATTTTTTGCATAGTGGAATATATCTGGCTTACAGTGAAACAAAGTCCCAACACCATGCCCAGAATAAGTCCTTACTACTTGTAGACCATGTTTTTTAGCATATGGCTCAATAATATTACCTATGTTTCTGATCGGAAAACCAGGTTTGATACTTTGAATAGCTAAATCGAGACATTCTCTAGTTGTCTCTATTAAATTGATAATTTTAGGATCAGACTTGGCCTTATCTCCAACATAATATGTTTCATTTAAGTCTGAGTGAAAACCGTCTTTATAGAGAGATATATCTAAATTGACTATATCACCATCTTTTAAAGGTCGTTTATCCGGTATACCATGACAAATAACTTCATTAACGGAAGTACATACAGATTTTGGAAAATTATAATAGTTCAATGGTGAAGGATAAGCTTTTCTCTTTATTGTTTCGTTGTGGACAATTTCATCGATTTCATCTGTAGTAATACCAGGTTTGATTGCAGCGGCTGCTGCGTCCAACACTTCTCTGCCTAGTTTATTAACAATTCGAAAAGTTTTGATTTCAGACTCACTTAAAATATGCATTTTAGAAGTTCTATCATTCTGCTGTTCAGAAACTGGAATACCATTGATAACATATTCGGGTTTTTTAATGGAGTCAGGAACAAGTCTTCTTGGGGACAATGGATAAAAGGGTCTGAGAGCGCCTGTGAATTCATAATCTGGAAAGGGATTATAGGAATCAACACCGTTTTTAACATGGATTGCTTTATGATTCAACCAATTTCTACGAAAGCAACTTTGATCACAAAATACCGAAGTTAGATTTTGCTTGAGACAAATAGGGCATTTTAAGCTGGAGGCTGTTTCTTTTCCACAATTGGGACCACAGCAATATATTTTTTGAACAGAAGCAGACATATGGAAAATACCTCAGGGTGCAAGCTCAAGAGTAGGTTCTGGTTTGGAAGATGTTTTGACAGATGTTTTGGTGGATGAAAAATTTTCAGAAGCGTTGTGGGAGAAGTTTTCTGGTTTGAAGGCTCCTTCACGTGGAGCTGGTGATGGAGCCACCGAGCCGGTGGTTGGCGTGCAAGCTCAGTGTCTTTTGGGTCAGGAACAGATGCTTCTACTGGTACTACTGGTGGAAACTAAAGAGCATGTCGATTACTTATCTTTCTTACTACATTTGCTGTTGCTCAAATGTTCATCGCACTCCATACTGGCTCATTGGGGCCCAACTGGACCGCCAGGAGGACCACCAGCCGGTGGAGCTTCTTTTAACGCCGATTTACCAGCTTTTAATAGCTCATCGCATAATAGTAAGTTACTGGCTATTCCTGTAGCACTGGTAATGGCGTTTCTCAAGACCCTAAAGGAGTCCCAAACACCCTCAATCTCAGGGTCCATTGGTTCTCCTGTATTTAAATCAATACCAACCATTCTTCTATCATCTTCGTTTTCTTCATTTCCTTCAATCTCAGCAATCTCGTCCTGACAGTCAGATAAAACATCCAATGCATCAAAACCGGCATTTACAGATAAAATCTTTGGTATGACCAATAGCGCTTCAGAAAATGCTTTCAAACCTGTTTTAGTCTTGCCTTTGCAAAGTTTATTGATGTTTTTATTCAAATGGTTTGAACACCCTAAAAAAAACGAACCTGCACCAGGAATCACAACTTTATCTTTGACTGCGTTTGATACAGCTCTCAACCCATCCCTAATAGCATCTTTTGTTTGATTTAAAGAATGTTGCGTCGCACCTCTAATTAATATCGAAACTGATTTCGGATTTTTCACTTTTGTAACATATGTGAATTTTTCCTCTCCAATTGTTTCTTCATAGACTAAACCAGCATATCCCAATATTTCCAGAGATAAGTCATCAACAGAATTTTGAGCTTCACCGCCGCAAATTAACTGTAATCTTTCCATATTTCTTCTTTTGGCTCTTCTTAACGCTAAAATATTATGTTTAGCTAGAACATCAAGAGACATTGGATCAATTCCCTTTTGATTTATAATTACAAAAGATTTGGTAGCATCATCACCGCAAACTTCATTTTTTAAATCGACAATTTTTTTCAACTTATTATCAACAAACTTTCTTTCACTTTGAACTAATTTATCTCTTTGATCTGCAGATGAGTAAAAAAAACTAGAATTAACTTCGGTTTTCTCATATTCTAAAGAAACATTTAAAATCAAAATAAAACAATTTTCCAAATGTTTTGGCATATCAGGATGTCTTGCACCATGATCTAATACTAATCCTCTAATCAATTTTGTATCTTTACTTGAAAACCTTTGTTGTGTCATTATTTCAATCATATGCAAATCCAAGTTTTCCACAGATAATACTGCATCAGTAACAATTGGGGTCAAAATTTCTGACAACTCTTCATTAACTTTTGTTGATAAAGAAGATCTTGCAACTTGTAACAATAGTTCCCTATTGAGAATTAGATCTGAATAATGTCGTTTTAGTTTATTCAAATAATCCAAAGATTCCTTTCTTGAAATCTCAAACCCATCAGTTATAATTCTGGGGTGAACACCTTCATTTATAAACCTTTCAGCTTGTTTTAATAACTCACCAACTAGCAAGACAACTGTAGTGGTACCATCACCTGTAATTTCATCTTGAGCAGTTGCGGCACGAGCAATCATGACAGCAGTAGGATGTTGAATCTGCATTTCCGACAATAACACTTTGCCATCTTTGGTTAGTTTTATGGTTCCTGCACCGTCAACCAACATTTTTAAAGTGCCCTTTGGCCCTAAATTTGAAGATAAGACATCTTGTAAGCCCTGGGCAGCAGAAGCATTAACCTTCAAAGCCTGAGCTCTTCTAATTGATTCTGCATTAGGATTCAATAATTGAATTGCTGAAGACATAATTACAAAAGGACAAGACAATTGATTGATAATTAGTTGAGTAGCTACTCTTTTAATATAAGGCGGTTTGATGTTCAAAATGAAATATTTTTTCAGATACATGAAGATATGTGTTACCCTGTGCGGAATTGATAAACAGTGGTTTTAAACATTGCTAAATTATTTATCCTAAAAACGAAAATATGAGTGGTAATATGAGAAACAGTTGCTGCTAATATGGTATTTTATATAGAACTATCAAAATGGTATTATGGTTCAAAATCTATTTGATAGTTTCGATTCTTATTAGTTTATTCATTATCGTGCTCATAGCATGTAAGATACTGATGGCGAAAAATTGCAGGATGACACGGTTCCATAATACTGTTGGCAATGAAATCAAATTGAAAGTCAAAAGAATCATATCAAAAATCAATGAGAAAATTAATAACCAGAACCGATTGAAAATGGCACGAGATTTTATTGTTTTAAAAGTGTTTGATAGGGTGAAAAATTGGTTTGTTCCATGTTTTTATTTAGCTTTAAATCTTACAATGTTTAAAGTTTTTTTTGATGTTTGTTATTTGACATATTTGAAAGAGTATAAAGTACAAATAATAACATTAATATTGAATTTAAATTTATCTTTTTTTTTGGTGATTTTTGTAAAGGCTAAAGAATTGACAGCTAGAAATTATGAAGAGTACCTGAAAGTGTTTTTAAATGATAATTTGATTTTTTTTGATAATAATTATTGCTTGAGTTGCTCGATTTTCAAACTCAGTAGAAGCAAGCACTGTTCAAATTGTAACAAATGCATAATTTATTATGATCATTATTGTTTATGGGTGAATAATTGTATTGGGATGGGCAATTATAAGTTTTTTTTAAATTTTTTATTTTCTAACGGATTGATATTAAGTTATGGAATAAAATTGGTTTGGGCCCAGGTAATTAATGTAATAATCAAAGATTATAACGATCACAATGATAAAGAACTTGCTATTAAGGGTGTTTTAAATAAAATCAGTTTTATGGTGATTAGTTTTGACAATGACAAAAATAAAATCATCGTTTTATTTTTTTTGATGTTTTGTTTTGATGTTGTTGTGATATCATTTACACTTTACCATATCTATTTGATTGGAGCTGGAAAAAGTAGCAGCGAAACAGATAAATGGGATTTCATAAACCACTTGATTCAGGGGAAATTGCTTTTCCAGTATCATCCAAAAAGCGGAGAAAGAAGGATTGGGCTAATTCGAAATGAAACCGATGGCGAGAACAATGTGTATACCAAGTTCATCGGATACCAACCTTTGAACCAGGAAACAATCTATTTTGAAAAGATTAGCAATGAAACGTATCTTACAATCGATGGAGGTTTTGTGTTGCGTGGTACCGAAAATATCCGAAGATTGACAATGGTAACAGAAGAGAACGAGGTGCAAAACATATACAACAAGGGATGGTGGAGTAATTTGAAGCAGCGTTTGCAATGAGAAGCAGAAGCAGCAGAAGCAGCAGAAGCAGCAGTGGCCTACACGTGATGGTATCGGTTATCACATGCCAATTCTACGTCTTCCGTTTTCTTGTCTTTTTCCTTTATATTTAGACAGATTCCTCTATTTTACATCTCTTCCTTCAAGATTCAACTTTTAATCTGATCGAATCTAATCTAATCTAATCAAAACACAGTAATCTATTTTACAGTTTCAATATTCAATAAACATGAAAATAGATGATATATTCTTAATAAGACATGCTGTTAG
The DNA here is from genome assembly GCA_030560485.1 of Ascoidea tarda (nom. inval.). Taxonomy (NCBI): domain Eukaryota; kingdom Fungi; phylum Ascomycota; class Saccharomycetes; order Ascoideales; family Ascoideaceae; genus Ascoidea; species Ascoidea tarda (nom. inval.). Next base: position 45,289 of record JAKTTS010000036.1, on the reverse strand, counting down.
AAGTGACTTGTTTACCTACAATCAGTTGTTACAAGTCTTGACTCGATTAGCCACCCTAAACTCCAATTCAAACACTCCCCATCAGCCAGATAATCTCAACTTCACACACTTACTTCAATTCAGTATTTCTTTTCTAAAAAAATATAATATCATTAATGCCAGCTTCCAATCCACCATTGATTGTCCGACTTCTTCTAACATATCAAAGATAATTTCCCTATTGAAAAAATTAGATCGTTCTTTTCATGCTGATTTTACAGCTGACTTGAAAGCTATTATAGACAGCGCTAACAATCTTTCTAGTAACACTGCTACTATAAATACAATAAACTCACCATTATTAGATTTTGATCAGCTAGGTCTATTACAATCTTACTCTATTTCAAATCAGATCGTTGATATATTGTTCACCAATAATCAAAACACTGAGATAAAATATAACTTTGTAGTGCATACTTCTCCTTATTTAAGATGCATTCAAACATCTTACTATTTATTAGAACATCTAGCTTTTTTATTAAACCAGAATAATAATATTACAAACTCTACTTATTCATTCACATTAAAAATCGACTCTTTCTTATCTGAATATCATTATGATAGTAAATTGGACGATGAGAATAATCTATTTAGTTCAAACAATAACAATATTAATTCAGAAATAATATCTTCTGCTCTTCAATTTTTATCTAGTATACCAAAGAATCATGACATAGCTCTTGTTTTCAATTGGGATCCAAATAAATTTCATAACCACTATCTCTTTAATGAATCACTATTACAGTTTAATATTAGATGCTATAATGGAATGTTTAATTTATTAAATTACTATTCAGAAAAAATCATTAATACTAAAGATAATCCCCCTCAAAAGAATATTCTTTTACTTGTTACTCATGGTGCTTTAATTAACAATTATTTATCAAAATTTCTAGATATAGATAATATAGTTAAAGTTAATGATGATATCATTAACTCTAATTTTAGTTTTAATTCCAATTTCAATTTTGATCTCAATGTTAATGATGAGCTTGGTTATAAATACTTGGATATTCCTTTTGCTTCTTTAAATTATTTCAAGAATTGTTCTACTTCAAAAAACCATGAAAACAATTTATGGTTTTTATCATTTTCATCTTCTCCAATTCCCAATATAATTTATAATAATTCTGTTGATATTTACAATTTGAAAAAGCATTATGTTTCAAAATACTTTAAAAATTTTAAATTTAATAATAACAACCACAACCCTAATAATCATAATTATAATAATCATAATAATAATAATAATAATAACAATAATGGTGATGATAACAATAATGAAATTAGACGCGATTATAAATATTCACTGCCGATTAATTACAAAACCACAAATCAAAATTCCAACCGGTTACTTGGTACAATTAATCCTCAAACTGACACTATTAAGAACCCTATATTTGGTGGATTTAAATTCAACATTTCAAATTCAATTGATATGTTTAATGAAAAAACAAAACAAATGAAAAAAAAACATCATAATCCTAATCTGAAACAGATTTCTTCGATAATTAAAAACAATACTGATAACAATAAAAAACAAACTAGAGTTCTCACAAGCAATTCAAATATTGCTAATGATTTGTCTGCTTTTATACAAAATGAGACCAAGGACTTGAAATCAAATTTTACTAACACATATAATAGGGATTATCTATATAATAGGGATTATCTATATAATAATCCTTCTAAATCTTTTCATAAAACAAAATTAAAACAGGAAATTTTTGGAAGGGATACTGATTCTGGTCTTGAAAGGTTTAATTTATTAAATAGTTTTAAATTTAATTATAATAGTAGATCAATATCAATGTCAGCTTGTGGAAACAAAGTTTATCAAGATGGGGATTGTAATTCTGATTCTGCTGAAAAATGTTTTGTTAGAAATGATTTGGGAAACCAAATAAATAACACACCTAAAAGAGATGAAAATAAGGATAAGTGTTATAAAAGTAATAATTCCAATAATGAATTTTTAAATGCGAAGGTTAATAATAGAAGAAGATCTAAAAGTGCCGGATTTTATATTCCTGACAGCGATAATGACAGTAGTAGTGAATCTGAGTCTGAATATGAAGCAGATGAATATAATATTTCTAAAAACCAAATTGAAGCTTCCATCTCTCCAAAGAATATCAATGTTGATAATTTTAATAATTTTGAAAACAAAGTTATTGATTCTCATTTGAACTCAATGACTTTGCAAAACCAAAAAATTCCTGAAATTAACATAAATAGTGATGGATTTGAAAGTGATGAGTATTCAATTATTAATAAACTGAAAAATTCCAAAAATAGCAGTAAATCATCGATTGCAAGCTCAAATTTTGGAAATTACACCCAATTGGATGATATGGTTGATTTTTCTGTTTTTTCTAATAGTAGTAAATATGAAACTAAAAATAAAGTGCCTGAGAATAAAAAAAATGAAAAATTTAAACAAAACCTAATTGAAATCAAAACAGAAATCAAAAATAAAGATGATTTATTAAAAAGTTTGAATTCTTTGGATCATTTTGTTAACTCAAATATAAGTACAGTTGAAATCAATGATAAACAGATACTTAATATTTATTCATTTTCTGATTTGACGTTTAAAGATGAAAAATTGATAGGCTTAATCGATTTTACTTCATCCAATGACAACTTCAATAGTGATACAAATGATACTAATGAAGAACTAAATGATATATTTGGTACAAGTATTAACGATGACTATCATAACTTTTATATAAACAATAACATTTCGAGAAACCAGACACATTTGAAAGCAGAGGACGAAAAGAAATTAGAAAGGGTTAATATTAAGAAACAACCAACATCTCATAGTCATGATAGCATAAATATCGATAATTACAACAATGAAAGAATGGAATTTATTTCAAATATTAGTAGCAAAAATTCCGATTTTTCTGATTATTGTTCTTTGACTGATTTAGAATCTATTTCATCACAGGTAGTACTTAATTCGGACTATAATACTGAAGATGAAGAGGATTTTGATACTAGTAATAGAAAATCAAATGATAGTCAATCAAATGATAACGATAGTGTTGATTTAGTTTCACTTGACAGCAATAAAGGTAAAGGTGAGATAAAAGAAGTTTATCTGAAGTATATGGATGATAAAGCTAGCGATTACAAGAGTGAAAAACCAGAACAGCTAAAGAAAAATAGAATGGAAAATAAAGAAGAGCATAATCATGAATTGGGAGAAAACATTAAAGAAAACAGTATTGACAAGTACTCAAGCATGATGATTGTTCCAAGCGAAATCAAAACAAAAAGCACACCTGTCAGTAAGGCCAAAATCATATTGATTAGCAATAATAATAGCACTATCAAACTAGATCTCGAAGAATTCTCGAGATATAATAAAAACGACGACGGTTTGAATGAGAGTGAGATGCCAAAAAAAAGAAAAAAGGCTGCAATTGACAAGAATTACACGCTAGCAAAACATGGTAAAGAAAACAGTGGAAAAGAGCTGCATGGCAGCAAAAGAAGATACGCACCCAGAATGGATTTGAGAGTGACGTTGGTTCCCAGTTTGAGCGACAAGCATGAGTATGTATTTGTGTAGAGATAGGTGCATGTGGATGCATAAACGCATTTGTGCATGAAATCACGTATAATTAGCAAACACGTGCGCTGCTGCCTCCAACCATTCGGCCGGGTGAGCAGCGTTCACGCGCGGCCTCAAACTGCCCACTTTTCCGCTTCTTCTTCCTCTGCTGCTTCTGCTGCCCATGGCTAAATTGTTTAATCGCCCCTTGCCCGAGTCTATGGTTACCCACCACAAGACGCTGCGTTCTGCCGATAAAGAGGAAATCTCCAAGATTGAGTCGCCAAACAACAAAATATTAAGACAGCAAAGAAAGCTTGAGAAGCGCCAAAAGCAACGATTGTTGAAACGAAATCTCAACCAAGATGATATCTTGCAGGCTGGCTCCCTTCATGATGGCGGCACCATGTTCAAGACTGCCGGCAACGACTCTTTACTCTATAATAACAACTGTACCGATAATGACCAGAACATTGATGACTATACGAATAACAACACAAATGCTCTTAATTCTAACGATAATGATAACAGTGTCAACAATAATACCCTTTCCAATAGCCACAAAAAGAATCCGAATACTGGAGATTTAAATATACTTGAAAGATTTCTATTATGGCTATTCACCAATCCAAATTCTGATAAAATTTTAAGCAAAATCGACACTCCCAATATTACTGATACAAATATCAATATAAGGAATTATCAAAAAATGAACATTTATAATTATTTGTTTTTTTTTGGAGGTCGAATCAGAACAGTTAATAATTTTTTCAAAAGGCCTTATATCATCATAACCATTTTATTGATTTTTGTTCCTGGGTTGCTATATTTTATATTTTTATCTAAGTGGTATTGGAATCATATATCTCCAATATTGGTGGTTTTTTTTGCTTACTGTTGGCTTATTTGTTTTTTTTCGTTTTTTAAGGCTTCAACAACTGATCCTGGTGTATTACCAAGAAATTTAAATATAACAGACAATTTATTTCAATTACCTGATGAGTATTTTAATACAATTAATTTACCGGCTAGATCTTTGTTTTATTCAGATAATTTACATCATAATCCAAATTTTCAAAATAACTCAACTAAGAACATGTTTTCCTTGAAAAACCCCTCTCTCTCTGTTAAATATTGTTCAACTTGTAGAATCTGGAAACCACCAAGAATTAGCCATTGCAGTGTTTGTGACGCTTGTGTCATCAATATGGATCATCACTGTGTTTGGTTAAATAATTGTGTTGGTTCAAGAAATTATTTTTATTTTTTCAATTTTTTACTATTTTCCTCAATTTCAAGCATTTATTTAAACACATTGGCTTATTATTATCTTTTCAACTATAATCATAACTTATCAACTATAGAGACCATTAAGCAAAAACCTATATCAATTATATTGGTTGTTTTTTCTCATTTAATAATGGCTTATCCTTTACTTTTATTATTATACCACTTTTATCTAAAGGCTTTGAATTTGACAACAAAGGAGTACTTACGAAATTTAAAGACAAAAAGACATATAAAGAAACAAAACCTAAATGCTAGCAACAATGAACGCCAATTTTATGATACCTATATTAATGTTTTCAACACCAAAAACTGCTTAATTAACTTAATAATAGGAATTTGCCAACCAAGAGGTATTAATGTTACAAACCCAAGAGAATATTACACCTACGATCAAACCTTTGATAAATTACCCAAAGCAAGAAATTTTACAAAATCCAATGATCAATAAACGTTTTTTTCATATATAACTGTAGAATTGTCTGTTTGAAAAGCAGCAAAAGCAGTGTACGTGTATTGCTGCATACGCGTGTGTAATAATGCACTTCTGCGTTCTCCTGCACGCGGTCTGTTTGGATATATCTGTTTTTGTGGGAGGTGAATTAATCTCAATAAATTCAACCACCACTGCTTTCAAACTGCCCTCCTTATCTCCACAGTCCAGCAGCATCAGTTCTACATTTTGTCCATATGAGTGCTCATTTATCGCTTTTGAAACCTTTGAACACAGACAATGGAATATACTACAGGTCCTCATCTCCTTTTAAAAAGTCAAAAGCCATTTACAAATCTCCCAAAATAAAGTTATCCAACAAAAATTATAAAAGATACTCCAAACAAAATGTCAACTCTATCTATACAGTTCAGAATGATTCTTCTTTCACTATTGATTCCACAGATTTGAACAATAGAAACTTAGTTTCTAAAAGTAGAGAAGGCAATTATAATAATCAAAATCGGAATCAAAACATAAATCAGAATCAGAATCAAAATCAAAACATAAATCAAAATCAAAATTATCACAACCATCAAAATAAAAACAATAACAACATTACTAATAAGAAATTCTTTAGACATTCTAAAAATTCTAAAAATTTTAATAATAGCCCTATATCTCAATCAAGTTATACTAAAGACTCTATTGAATATAAACAGCACTTGGTTCGAAAAATATTTTTTCCAACTGCTTCTAAAGATTCAAATTTGAATGACTTTTTGCCTGCTCTAACTTCCTTTGCGGTTCTAGATTTAGATTTATACTGCTTTTTAGGACTTTTGTTTAAAAATTTTATTAATGAATGGTATACAAAAATTACTGATGATGAGAGTTTTTTGAATGAAATCATCTCAATAGTAGCTCACGTCACAAGAAATCTAGAAAGTAGAGTGAGATCTAATTTAAATTTAATTGATTTGATCTTTGATAAGATTCCTTATATTTTAAACAATCATTTATCGATTTATTCTTTTTCCAAAAGGAACTTCAATACTCAATTATTACCATTTGAAAATTTACTGGATTGTTTTAATTTTTTAAATCCACATCCTGCTTTATCTCCCTCTTTTCATGATTATTTTTTCAATAAACACTCAAATGATGATATTGAGTTTAGTTTTGATTTAAATGGCTTCACCGATAATATGTTAGAAAATCAATATTTACAAATTTTGAGCAAAGGACTAACTTCACTCATTTTACCTTTTGAAGATTTGGACTCAAAAGTCACAAGTAATTTTGTTTCCATATTATTAAATAAATTAGTTTTAAATGTTATTGTTGAAAAATTATCTCAAACACACATAATTTATGAACTATTAATCACTTGTTGCGAAAAGATTCAAGAAAATTTATCAAATGATAATCAAAGCAATATGGATCAGTTTAATGAGAAAATTGATAATAAAAAAAGTTATAAAGATATTGTTATATCATACTTTACTTCTATTAGTAAATTAGTTGCCAATGCAACTAGTTCTATTGACGTCAGGAGTATTATAATGAATTTTAAGAATAACGGGTTTAAGAATACACTTGTTAATAATAATAACAAAAAAGATAATAATTACATTTTAGATCTTGAAAAATTCAATAAAAATAGTTTGGATAAAAATAAAAAGGGCCATAAAAAAGTTTTGCAAAATAATATCAATTCAAATTTTAAAACAAAAAACCTATTCAAAAATATCAAAAACAGTGATAAATCTAGAATTGATAAAACTATTCCAATTACTAGTCGTTATATTTTCAAGTTTTTAAATAATTTTTTAAATTTAAGTGATGAAAACACCTTTTTGGTACTAATTTTTAATCTATTGAACAAAGGTATATTATTATATGGCGAAATGGATTGCAATAATAAAAATAACGGTCTTTACAACGATGATAGTAACCATGATAACAACAATAACGATTATAATGACTATGATGATCATAACAACTCTAAAGGTGTTATGAACACTTTTAAAGCAGATCAAAAACCACTTCGCAAAGAAAATAATTTAACCAATAAAAATAATTTGAAAACAAAAAGTCTGAATTCAAAACAGAAAAAAAATAATGTGAATTTTTTGGGTAAAATTTTTGACAATTTATCAACTAGTAGATTAAAAATTAGTTTGAAATTAAATAATCTAATTAACAATTTAATTGAAAAATTGATAATTGACAAATTTTTAAAAAATGAGGAGTTTTTAAGTGAAATGGTTCAAATTGGCAGAAATGTTCTTTTTCCAAATGATAATGATTTAGGACCACCTCCTATTTTACCAAATGAAGAAGAATTAAGGCTATTAGAAATAAAATGTTTTAATATAATGAAGCAAACAATACCAAACTGGATAAAAATTTTTGTACTAAATGACAGGATTTCAAAAACAAACAATATGAATGATAAAAGCTTAGATGATCACGAAAAAGAATTTGAAATTGAATCCAAAACTGATATTAAAATTTATAATTTTTTGGAAAGTTTCAAAGAAGTTAAGGTTAACAAATACTTGATATACAGGTTACTTGACTTAATATTTATAGAATTGTTTCCCGAGCTAAGTGAGTATAGTAGCGAATATTTAAATAGTTTGTATGATATATAATAAAATTTATATACTGTTAAAAAGAATGTTGAATCCGAAGCTTTGCAAATTATATTGTAAAAATCACAATTCATTTAATTCTTGCTTAATCCAAGAAGGTAAATCACCTTTGGGTTTATTTTTGATTTTTTTCTTTGGTATTATGTCCTTCCATACATCATTAAAATTCCAAAAAAGAGGAGCATAGGTTTCGACTCGGGTTAGACCAACCTGTGTTAAAGAAAAAGCAGAGTGTAAAGCGATTTGTTGAGGAAATGGAGGCGAGATATGATGAGCCGATAAAAGATTAGCTGAGTTAAATTTTTGATTGTAAATGGAATAATTATTTTTGTAAGACAGCGGAAGAGAGTATTTTTTGTCTCCAAGAATATTATAATTAATATAATTTAAATGTTTTCTAATTTGGTGTTTTCTTCCAGTCAATAATTCCAAAATTATGCAATTGTTGTTTAATATTTTAAACTTTGTTGAGGATGGTTTATTATCAATTGGTAAATCAATTAAACCAAGAGTATTCTGAGGGTTTAAAAATTTCAAATGTCTCAATGAGGAATTATCAAAATGTTTGTCAATTATTTCAACAGCAGCTAAATATTTTCGTTTTATCAAATGGCCTGAATTCCCACCTTTTACTAAATTTCTATTGAATTTGGAAGTTGTAATATTATTTTTGGATATTATAAGAGCACCAGAGACGTTGTAATCCAATCTGTTAATTGGTTGCAATTCTTTTAGCATTGAATCTTTATCATTGATGTTTTGAAATGAATCTGAGTCTTCAAAATTACCTAAAAAGTGCTGATGATATAGTAAAGGGATAAGACATCTTTGGTTTAAAACAAAATCCTTGAATTGGTCTCGAGTTTGAATACTCGGATCGAAAAAACGTTTATGTCTCTTGAAATACGCATCTGAAGTATCAGGAGGCTGCGAATACAAAAAAGGAGGTTTGTTGACAATAAGATAGTTTTTGGAGTCATATAAAATTGGAATAAAAGTAGAAAGCTTTGTAGGCAAAGACATGGCTCTCTTGCAAAAACACCACTCAAGAGCCAGAAAAGGATAGAAGAAAAAATAGAAATAATGCTCTTCTCTAAAAAACACGTGTCATGGATTAAAGCGCCAGCTGCCGAAAAACGCATGGAAGCATCAGTTCTGGAAAAACGCGGTAATTATAAGAGAGCTTAACAATAGATGTTGGTAGAACTGAGACGGGGGTCATGTGTCAGGTGAGCCATACTGATGGTTTTCTGATAGAGGCAGGATATATGCAACTTTTGCACGCGTGCAGCGCCGTTCAAATGCAGAAGAAGCGGTCTTGTCCCAGATATCTCAGTCGCTGTATTTCATGTGGGGAGTTTTACAGTTCACAAAGAGAGAAAGGGCACCGAAATGCTATGCAAATTTTAAAGAATATTGGTAAAAAACACACTGGTTTGATAAGATTCAAAAGAATGAAAAACAAGTCTGGATGTAAATACTTAGTCCATTTGTTTAGTTAGGATTGTGGCTATTTTTAAATTGCTGCTCAGTATCTGCACAATTGTTTAACAAAGATTTAATGTTGATAACACTACCGTTTTGTCGACTGCTTATTTGGCTATTGAGGTTTCTGCTAAAATTATCCTTCTTGTGATTATTATCATTGTTGAAACACTTGGGTTTACTTGGATATTTGGGATGTAGAAAATTATCAGAGTGATGGCCAGCAATAGTAGACGAGATTTTATTAATATTTTCGGAATTGCAATGAGATCGATTTAGCTGAGTATCGTTATTATCGTTAGCATCGTCGTTATCATCATCTTCATCGTTGTCATCATCATTTAGGATGGAATTAATGGTCATGTTTATGTTCAGATTTGAACTAGTTGGGGTTCTATAGTAGTTTAAACTGGAGATTCTAGGTGAATTTAAAACAGCAGTTTGCTTTACTTTCTTATAGTTTTGTTTTTCAGCGGAATTTTGATTTGAATGTTCATAATGATACCTTTGAGTACTGTTGATGCTCGATTTTCTTTTGGGAGGATTTTCTCTGGCCCTAATGGTCTCAATGTTGTGAATATTTAAATGATTATTTGAAAATTGGTTTTCATCAAAAGAGCTTAAGTCATTATCATAGGATCTATTATTAATAACGGTATTAGTCGTTTCATTTTCATTATTATTATTATTATTATTATTATTATTATTATTATTATTATTATTCAATTCAAAAACAGCGGTGTCATTGGTAAAACTATCTGGATTGAAATTATTAGGGTTTGTAAGAGTAGATGGAATATTAGTATTTGTAAAATTATTTGAAGGAATTGAACTATCAGAAATAGCAAAAGAAGAAGGAGAATTGCATGTCGAAGTGGAGGTTGAGGCACAAGTGAGATTAGTCAATTCGGGTATACGAATATTTTTAGTATCAGAAATGGTTTTCTCCGAAACATTTGAGTAATTCAAATCTTCAAATTTTAAGCTGTTTTCAATATATGAATCTTTTAGGACTTTTAGAAAATCAATTAAAAAATGCTTTTCAAGGAAATTTTTTGGATCGATATTATCATGTAAAACCTTCAAGGATAATTCAAAGGCTTTATTGACTTTAGCGGCAGAATCAAGTAAACTTAAATCTATACTTCCAGTTTTTTTGTTTGAGGTTTTATTGTTGTTATTTTTATTATTATTGTTATTATTGTTATTATTGTTGTTATCATTGTTATTATTGTTGTTATCATTGTTGTTATCATTGTTGTTATCATTGTTGTTATCATCATCATTATTATTATCATTATTATTGGTATTGAAAGTATTTGAAATGATTTTATTTGTCGATAAATCATAAAAATAGTTATAACCATCAGGTTTAAAAATTTTATTAATAATGATATCTTTTGTTCTATTGATAAAACGATCAACCCATCTTGAACCCACGTAATGCAAGGTAATAGTATTATTTTTAGTTGGTACAGGGTATTTTTTTAAATGTCTTTTGGCATGATTAGGTCTTTGTTCAATAATCTCATCGACCATATAGTATAGTTGCAATTTTTTGATTGATTTGCCGTTATCAATTAAGGCTTTAATTTTATTTTTTAAGAGTAATTCTTCTTCATCTGTTAAAGATCTATTATGAGTATGAGTAGATGAAGATAGATTCGAGGGGTTTCTGATGATAGGTTTTGGTAAAATTGTATGTATATTATTATTTATGGCAGTGTTGCAGGAGATAGAATTCTGGTTATTATTAATAATAATATTATTGTTGTTGTTGTTGTTATTGTTATTGTTATTGTTATTGTTATTGTTATTGTTATTGTTGTTGTTGTTGTTATTGTTATTGTTGTTGTTGTTGTTATTGTTATTGTTGTTGTTGTTGTTGTTATTATTATTGGTGGTTGGATTGAGTGGATAGGTACAATTTGAAAAAGGATAGCTAGGATTAGTAAGAAATGAAGCAGAAGAAGCAGGTGTGACAACTGAAGAGGGATGTGGAGGTTGAACAAGAGGAACAGAAGGAGGAAAGGAAGTGGTAGAGGCAGTAGAGGCAGTAGAACACGAGGAAACAGAAGGAAGTGCAGTGGGAGGAGTGGAGGTGGAGGAAGCCGAGGCAGAGGCAGAAGTGTAGGAAGAACTGAAGTTGTAGTTGTAATTTTGGTTGTAACCGAAGTTCAAGTTCAGATTGTGATGAGTGGGAGGAAGGGAGTGAGGATCGTATATATAGTTGCTCAGATTAAAATTGTATCGAAGGGGTGGATAAAGGTGGGAAAGGGAATTTGAGTCTAAAGAGGGATTAAAAGAGTTGTTGGGAGGAGGATCATGACTGTAATTGGCGAAATTCGACCTAGCCAACAATAGTTTTTTCCTTGATAGACAAGTCCCTTTCTTGACTTGAAATTTTCTCTCTATTTGCTTCCAAGTTGTTGAAGGGAATTTGTCTTTATACTCTAAAGCCTGTTGAATTCTAAACTCTCTCTTTGAGGCCTCAGCCTTAGAGTCCTTATCAGACATTGTTGAGGCAGATTAAAGTAAAGCAAAAATAAATTGGAAGGAGAAATAAATATATATGGATGGAAAACGATCTACCAACTCTGAAAAAAAGAAAGAAAGCAAAGCGAGAGCAGCAGAAGAAGCAACCGAAGCAAGAAAATGGGCCGAAGCAAGAGAAGCAGAAAAGAGGAAAAGAAAGGAGCGAAAAAAGAAAAGGCAGAAGAGAGAAAAGAAAAACAGAAGAACAATCGAAGGAAAGAAGAATATTTATAGCTGGTAGCGTTCGGCTGTTCCACCTTATTGAGGCCCGCTGGGGATTCGCAGAAGATGGAAGCTTGAAGTTTGAGCGCGGCCGCCCACGCGCGTGAGTCGTCCGCAGCCGCTGCCGGCAGGGCTCTGCGCCGGCCACCGTCTCGGTCACATGGCCGTTGTGTGCCCGGGACCGCGCCGGGTCACAGGCGCACGTGTCTGGGATGGAGGCAGAGGACGCAAAGCAGCGACGCAGAGGAAGCACAAGCAGATGCTGCAGACTCTTCACCAGCTGTCCAAGACAATGTCCACAAATATGGTTTGGCTGTCTGTGCGCAGCGCCCTTGGTGTTCTGTCTCGCTCCTCTCTTTCCCTTGCCTCTTTCAGCGTCCGTTTTTACTCGTCTGCTTCTGCCTCTGCTGCTTCTGCTGCTTCTGCCGATATTAACTACCAAGATCCAGAGCTATTGAGAGATCCCAAGAGGTGGATTCTGTCCCGATACACTTCTTCCCAGATCTTCGAATTGTATCGTCATCGATACGCTCTTTTAAGTCATCAGTACAAAAAATCTCAGGATGAGTTGGATGCTATTTTGTATGCTTTCAAAAATCTAAAAGATCTGGACAATCGTTGGTCTCCACAAATTATCAAAAAAGTCTACAATTTGGACAATTCTCCCACAGATGGCGACGCTACTCTTGAATACTACTTGGGCTCCTCTTCCTCTTCTAAAACTGACTTTACTTTGCCCAACTACAAGTATGATGAATACTCTTCTATTGCTACCACTCTAGTTGACCAACATCGCGACCTAAGATACTTCAACAGAGTCATTGCTTATGAGGCTCCCTTGCTAGCAAAATATAAAAAGCCTTATAAAAAGTTGAATCCGGTCCAAAATCCAATAATAATCAAATACAATAAATGGATCGGTGAGGAAAACCATCCTCTAAACTCAAAAATATCTGTTTATATTGATTTGGATCCTTTTTTTAAAAATTTGAAATTCGACAAATATCAAAAACATAAATTCTTACTATTAATTTCTCAAAGATACAATTTCGATAAAAATCAGTTCAAATTTTCTTGTAATAAATTTTCAGATTCTTCCCAAAATGTTAGATATTCTATTGATATTATTAAAAATTTAATCCGTTTATCAAAATTGGATCCTCAACAGCTTTATGATTTACCCTTGGATAACAGATACTTTCTTGCTACAAAGTTCAGAAAACGTAAAAACCCTTTAAACATTGCAAAAGCTCATCCTTTCCCAGAAGAATGGAAAAGACCCGACCTTGCTCCAACTCCAAAGACAGATTTAATTAAACAATTTTCCGACACTTTTATTGGAAAACCTCAAGACTTTGTTGCTTAGTTACTATTGTGCTTGGTTACTTTGAGGCTTTATATAGTTTTCCTTTATTATTGTTTGGTTTTTTTATAAAATATGTAAATATTATTCAATAATTTGATTTTATTATATACTATTATCTCTAATACTAAAAAATGAAAGTAAAAAAAAAACATGTAAAAGAATCCAAAAGAATGAAAATTGCAAAAACTCGTCTCGTATATTGATTAAACATTACTCAACCTTTCTTCTTTTACTTCTTCTTGTTTTTCTATCTTTACTTGAAATCTCATCTGAAGAAAATTTTTCTAAAACTTCAATCTGTTGATCACTCGTCTCAGCATCTGAAGCTTGAAAAATTGAGTCATCAAGATCAATGTTTATCGTATGACTAGTATCATCACTATCGTCGCTGCTGTCAATAATCTCATTTTCCTCATGGTCTATACGAATAGTACTGCCAAAAGCATCATCTACATCCTCAACGTTGCCCTTACCTACTTGTAAATTATCTGTTTTTAAAGAAACACTCTCATCATCAACATTTAAAGTAAGAAACTGAGATACACCACCACTGAGATATACTTCTGGAATTGAAATGTTCGAATAAGTTGAAGGAATAGTATACGAATCTTTATTGGCTAAATATTTGAGTTTTTCATTTTGATAAAGAACAAAATGTTTGTTATATGCATCTTTCCATTTCAGTTTTTCAGTTTCTGATAATTCACTCCATTTTGTGGAAACTAATTGAGTTACAACAATACTTGGTAATGTGTCTAAACCAGCTTTGCGTCTTTCTAATTTTAATGCCTGTCTGAAAAAATTGCTAAAAGCGAAATATGCAGTTAATGGTTTTTTTGGAGCATTTGGATCTCTATCGATTCTTCTCTTTTTTAGCAATGTTTTTAGTGGAAGGATGGTAGATGGAATATTCTTGGTTGAGTTTCTGGGTTTAGTATTAGTTGAAACAGAAGATCTGCCAGTTTTGTAGGCAGTTTTGGAAGATCTAGGAGTTTTCCTATTTTTGGCATTAATACTATTATTATTATCATTATTGTCAATGCTATCATTGTTATCAGTGCTATTCAGATTATTATTGCTACTAGTGTTACTATTATTATTACTATTATTATTATTATTATCTTTGTTATCTTTATTATCTTCGTTATTGTTATTGTTATTGTTACTGTTATTGGTGGTTTGAATGATAGAGCCAGAGATAACAGAAGAGTCATCATTATCACTTAGAACAGATTTATTGGCCAACGATTTGGAAGATTTGGAAGATTTGAGAGATAGATTGTTGGAATGAGAATTAATGGTGCGAGACTTTGGATTATGAGAATTGGAATTAGCATTTCCATTTTCGTCTAAAAGAAGAGAGTCAAAAGTTGCATGAAGAGCAGAGGAAGATTTTGCAAGAGAAGATAGAGAGTTAATCAAGGTTTTGACAACCAAGTCACTATCTGAATCGGGTTTGGAAACTGAAATATTATAAAACTCGATTGTGTTTGTTGCAACATTATTAGCAGCGTTGGACAATTCAAACAATGATGCGACCAACTAGGGAAGAATTGATGTTAGCAGCTGGCAAAAAAAAGAGAAATAGAAACAGAACTTACAGCATCTTTCGAAAGCTTGAGAGCTAGTTGGTCGTGGGACATGGAAACTAAGGCAAAAGTCGAGCAATAGGCAGTGAGCAGGACGCTTTCACGTTTGGCAGAAGAAGCAGATATAAAGCAACAACACCTCCCTGAGTCTCTCGCCTCCCCTGGCGCCCGCACCTCTCCCAGGCAAAACTTTTGCCTGGCGCCTACCGCTTCTTACCCAGACCACGTGGTCTGCGTGGTCCGGTATTTGAACCTCACCACTGGTATCACTGGCAACATGTGGCTGTATGCATTTACCGATACAGTTGTGCAAGTATGTGTTTGTTTGCGTACTGGACCCAAATCCACCCTGCTGGTGCTTGGATGAGGCTTGCTCCATCCCATCCCTTGAATCTTCTTTTTGTTTTCTTCCTTCTCCTTCTTTGTCATCTTGTGCCTCCCTCTTCTTCTTCTGCGTTTTCTTATTATTCTTTCTGCTGAAAATGGTTTCCGAGTATGCCACAATCAACAACGATCCTGTTTTCAAACATATCGACTCAATCTATGAAAACCGTTTAAGGCAGTTCTTTGATAATGGCCAGTATCGAGATTTCAATTTGCCTAAGTTTATGGATTATCAAACTTCCTCACACTGTATTTCTTTGAGAGTTCACTCTGTAGCAAACAATGCTCGTCCCTTATTCAAAGATATTATACCTTATTTGAAAGATGAGGACTGGTCTTCCTCAAAAGTCGGCGATAGATTTGGTCCCTCTTGGGCCACTTTTTGGTTTGAAATCGAAGCAACCTTGCCTTCAAATTGGCTTACCGATTATATCAATAACCCAAACATTCATTCTGATCAAATTTGGTTCAGATGGGACTCTCAAAATGAAGGTTTAATTTACGATCAATCTGGAACCCCCTTGCAAGCTCTAACTGGAAATGGTGAAAGAATTGATTATATTGTACCCAAATCTTGGTATTCCTCTAATAACACTTTCAAATTTTACCTTGAAATGGCCTGTAATGGCATGTTTGGTAACGGTGAACCAACAAACCCAAATAATCACTTTTCTTTAAATACTTGCCAACTAGTTATTCCAAATTTGCAATGTAGAGCTTTATATCATGATTTTCATGAAATTGCTGACGCTGCAAGAGAATTTCCTTCAGATTCATGGCAAAAACATCACGCAAGAAAATTGGCAAATCAAATCATGAACACTTTTGATCCCAACAACCCAGACTACTCGATTAGTCTATCTAGAAATTTGGCCAAATCCTTTCTTGGTAATGACGTTGACTCTTCCAAAGTTTTTGCCTTGAATGACACTATCAATTTCAAAAAAATTGAAGTTTTCAATTTTGGTAATTGCCATATCGATACTGCTTGGTTATGGCCTTTTGCCGAATCAAGAAGAAAAATTGTTCGATCTTGGACCACTCAATTAAATTTAATTGAAAGATACCCTGAATACATATTTGTTGCTTCTCAAATGCAACAATTTAAATGGTTAAAAGAAGATCACCTCATTATTTTTAATCAAATCAAATCAAATTTAGATAGATTTATTCCCATTGGCGGTACCTGGGTTGAAAATGATACCAATTTACCTGCATCTGAATCTCTTGCAAGACAATTTTTAAAAGGACAATTTTTTTTAAAGCAAAATTTTGATTTTTACTCAAAAACTTTTTGGCTACCAGATTCTTTTGGCTACTCTTCTCAATTACCCCAACTTTGCCAGCTCTCTAAAATATCGAGATTTTTAACTCAAAAACTATCCTGGAATAATATTAATACTTTTCCTTTAACGACTTTCAACTGGGTCGCTTTGGATGGCTCTCAAATTTTAGCACACATGCCTCCTAATAATACATACACTTCAGCTGCTAATTTTGGCGATATTAAAAGATCTCTTCACCAACACAAAAATTTGGCTTACTCTATCAAGTCGATGCATTTGGCTGGCCATGGTGATGGTGGTGGAGGTTGTACTCCTGAAATGTTAGAAAGAATCCGTCGTTGCAGAGGAATGGCCAACACTTCTGGTGAGTTGCCTTATGTTCATTCTGGTATATCGATTGATAAATTTTATGATTTAATATTAGACGAAACAAAAAATGGCAAGGAATTACCTTCTTGGGTTGGTGAGTTATATTTTGAGTTTCATAGAGGTACTTATACATCTCAGTCTGATGTTAAAAATTTTATGCGATGGGTGGAAACAAATTTGCACTCCTTAGAGTACTTGTCAACATTAGCAAGCTTATTTTCTAAATCATATATTTTTCCAGCAAAACAAATCTCAGATTTGTGGGAAAACGTTTTGTTATGTCAATTTCATGATGTTTTGCCTGGTACTTGTATCGAACTTGTTTATTCAGATGAAGTCAAACCAATGCTTAGTAAATGCATAAGAAAGACTGAAAAATTGATTTTCACTGCTTTAACTTCGTTAGGTATTAAACAGTTTCTAACCAAAACAACTTTTGACAATGACAATCATTTAAATTATGAGATTTCTACAATTTATGAAAAATTGGTAAAAGGAGCTTTTTGGTTAATAAATACTTATCCTTGGAATGTTTCGGAAATCGTCAAGATACCAAAATTATCAAAATTATTTTTGAGTGAAAACCAAAAATCACCAAAGGAGAATCCTAATTTTTATTCCAAATTACCGTTTATTCAAGAAGGAAGATATGGAAATGATTACGTTTTATTTCAATCATTACCGGATAATCATTCAATATTAGCACCGGTGACAGAAAAAATCAACACAGAAGTTAAATTTTTTGATTCGGATGATTATTTTGTTTTAGATAACTCATTGCTAAAAATTGAGATTTCAAAAAGTACAGGAGTAATTACAAGCATTATTGATAAAACTTATAACGACAAAGAATTCCTTGATATTAAAACCGGTAAAAATCAAACAGGAGCAAACCAATTTGTAATTTTACAAGACACTCCGTTATCATGGCAAGCATGGGATACCGAATTGTTTTCATTGGAAAAAATTGTTAACTTAAATGCGGATAAAGTTGAAATTTATGAACAAGGACCATTGATTACTACGATTAAGGTCTCAATTGTAATTAATGAAAAAACAAATTCATGGTTAAATTCATACATTTCCTTAAATGCAAATTCGAAATTGATCAATATTGAGAACGAGTGTAATTGGCATGAGAATTGTAGGTTTTTGAAAGTTGAGTTTCCTGTGGATATACACAATTCTTACTGCTCTTATGAAACTCAATTTGGCATTACAACAAGACCGACGAATTATAATACATCTTATGAAGTTGCTAAATTTGAAACTTGTTGTCATAAATTTGTGGATTACAGTGATTTTACTGGAGGGGTTTCTATTTTTAATAATAACAAGTACGGATTTTCTACACATGGAAATCTAATGAGATTATCATTGTTAAGGTCGCCTAAAAATCCTGATGAGCATGCTGATATGGGAAAACATTTTTTCAAGTATGGAATTTTTCCTCACAAAGGTGGAATTAATGGTGAGGTTGTTAGAAATAGTTTTAACTTTAACACCAGATTTTGGAAAAATGAAGACAATGAAGAGTATTATAAAATTTGCAAGTTTACAAATCGCATCAGTAATGAAGAGGACTATAGAATTGAACAAACAGGATTTGGTAGTGGTGTTTTATTTGAAAATATCCATGAATTCAATAAAGAGTTTTTTGATTTTATTAGGTTAGAAAATGATGAAGGTAATTTGATTTTAAGCAATATTAAAAGAGCTGAATTGGATTCAGATGTGTTTGTTGATTATAATTCTGAGGCACTGTATTCGGAAAAAACGATGAAACCATATCAGACAAACCATCAACAAAACAAGTTTTTGTCATTTTCTAATTTAATTAGCAAAAACAACAATGTACAAGAAAATACAAAATCAGTTATTATTAGGGTATATGATTCTTTGGGAGGTAAGAGTAAAGGTGTTATTGTGGTAAAGAAATTACTACCGTTATTAAGAGTTTATAAAGTTAACAATTTAGAGGAGGATGTTGAAGTATTAGAATTTAGTAGTTCAACCGAAAATGATGAATATATTATTCAAATTGAGTTGCGGGCGTTTGAAATTGCCGGGTATAGATTAGTTTTGGCTGTTTAGAAACTTAATCAATTATTGATTAATTGCTTTTTATTTGCTTTTTATCTGGTTTTTATTTAAGTTTTATTTTCTTTTTATTTACTTAACTGTCTTTAGATGTCTTAAGATCAAATCTTTAGAGAAACCTCTTATTATACTTTTACATTATCAGAACAGGACAAGACAGGGCAAGACAGTTAAAGTCACTCCAGTGTAGGTCGGAACTGCTGGTT
Organism: Ascoidea tarda (nom. inval.); assembly: GCA_030560485.1. Classification (NCBI taxonomy): domain Eukaryota; kingdom Fungi; phylum Ascomycota; class Saccharomycetes; order Ascoideales; family Ascoideaceae; genus Ascoidea; species Ascoidea tarda (nom. inval.). The sequence continues at coordinate 25,763 of JAKTTS010000036.1, read as the reverse complement.
AACAGTCCTCCAGCCACAGACTGAGCCCAGTAGGACGTTTTGTTGACGGAAAAGCAAAGGGCGAGGATCTGGCTCCGGATGGCATTTGAGCCTTTGTATCGAGAGCTCTTACCGGTTGGCTTTTGCAGAAGCAGATCTGTCTTTCATTCCAAGTGAATGATAGGAGGTAAAAATCATGGAAAACGTTTTGGAAACAATATCTTTATCCTCTTCACCACATCAACTTAAATCTCGGATTATATCTCTACTTGAAGATTCAAGAACTTTTAACTTTAATGTTTTAAGGATCAATCCAATATTGCAAGCAAAACTAACTGCTGATAATGAGAATTCTAACAATGGTTTAAAATACCTTAAAACCTTGGAGTTGTTTTCTTTTGGCGCTTTTGAAGACTATTTTAACAATATCGATCATCAAAACTCAGAATTTATCCAGTTGTCCTTCAATGCCATAAACAAATTAAAAGCGCTAACAGTTCTTAGAAGACTAGTGCATATTAATTCCAATCGAGTAAAATACAATCAATTAACTGGTCGAAGTTCACAGCAAGATTTTGATTGTGCAGACTTGGAAAGACATTTAATCTACTTGAAGTTTCAGAAACTAGTTGATCTCAAAATTGATTCGTTCAATCAAGAAATAAAAGTAAACAAGATTTTTTACAAAGAAGATATCAACTACAACAAGAATTTTCCTTTATTACTATTTAATCATGCCGACTGCAATCATCAACCAGTTTCAATGGATGATTTGATTAAGCGTTTGGTAGTTTTTAAACAAGATGTGTTAACACTTTCTACTTCGCTTTCATGCTAATATGAAAAATCATTATATTTTCGCCGTCACCCCCCTACCAATTCTGAGCATTTTCTTTTACTTTCTTTATTTATCGATTTAAATCACGTGATATTTGACCAGCATTTCTTTCTCAACTGATTTTTGTAGCAGGTGCTGCAACACAGTAAACACACATGATTATTAAGCACAAACAGAACATTTTACAAAATTTGTACCGGGAGAAGTAGAAAGCGTAGTTTACATCCCTTAAAATAATTGTACTGCATGTGAGATACAAAAAAATGAACGTTTTATGGGCAGACACTGTTTGGGCTGCTAATATCAACCAGAATGATAGAACTGATGGGCAAGAATATCATTATGGTTAATACAAATATTAATCATGAGTAGGCTGAACATTGCCAAAATCAACAATATCGATATTCAAAAAATCAATTCCGGGCAAGTAATTATAGATCTTCAAACTGCTGTCAAAGAATTGGTTGAAAATTCTTTGGATGCTAATTCAACCTCAATCGAAGTATTATTCAAAAATTATGGAATCGATTCTATTGAGGTAATTGATAATGGTGATGGGATTGATCGATCAGATTTCAAAAATATTGCTTTGAACAACTATACTTCCAAGCTATCCTCATTTGATGATTTAGATATTTTAAACTCCTTTGGATTTAGAGGTGAAGCAATTCATTCATTAGTTTCCACATCAAAATCGCTTCAAATAACAACAGCAACAAAGGAAACTTATCCCAAAGCATCAATTTTAAATTTTGATTCAAATGGACTTTTGACATCAGTTAAACCAACAACCAGAAATGTTGGCACATCCTCTTTAATCACAAACTTATTTGAAAATTTGCCAGTTAGAAGAAAAAATTTTATCAAAAATCATAAAAGAGAATTCAATAAAGCAATTGAATTATTAACAAATTATTGCTTGATAACAGAAAATGTTAGACTTAAAATATTTAATATTTTGCCTAAAAGAAATAATAAAAATTTAATCATAGCAACAAAGGGCTTAAATAACAAACTAAAAGACAATATCTATTCGGTTTTTGGCTCTAAAACCATTAATTTTAAATCTTTAATTGAAATTGATGTTTCTTTAAATTTGTTTTCAGCCTCAAAAGTAAAATTAATTGGCTATCTCTCTAATCCTTCACCGAAAATGGGTGTTAAATCTCCCTCTCACCAATACATATTTGTTAATTCTAGACCAGTAATCTTAAAGAATTTGAAAGATTTGCTTAATGATATTTATAAAAGTTTTAATTTATTGCAGTATCCTGTTTTTTTTTTAAACTTGAAAATTGATCTGAACATAATCGATATCAATGTTACTCCTGATAAAAGAACTATTTTAATTCAAAATGAAAATGAAATACTAAATCTTATCAAATCTGAAATTTTAGATCTTTATCATAACTCCGACGCTGAAATTTCAAAAAGCAATTTTAAATCAAGCTCTTTTACTAATGATAAGTTTGATATAACAAAGAGTAGAACAGACTGTGATTTTGGACCCAAGGATATAGAAGAAAACTGTAAAGTTTTATCCAATACAGATAATGACATAAATATATTAGTAGAAGAAAACAATACATCTTATATGTTTGAAAGGCCCGCAAAGAGATTGAAAAATAAATTATCAAATTATACCACCTCTATTTTAAAATCATTTACAAATGATTTATCGGGAGATTCGTTTTCCGAAAAAAGTTCATTTCAGCATTATATTAATAGTAATAATGATGATGATTTCAAAATAAAAGAAAACGGTTTTGATTTTCAGAAAAAACTTAATGGTTATAATGAATGTGATAAAATAACAAATTTTTCTCTACAAGAATTGAATAACGGTTTAGAGGTTACTATTTTTGAAGGTTTTGGTGACAAATCAAACAATAATAATGAAAATTGTACAGAAGTTTCAAATAGTATAAATGCTATAACTAAGGAAAGTGATAACGTTTTTAATATCACTTCAAATAATAATTTTAATGATTTTAATAATTTTAGTTCTCAAAGTGATTCTGTTTTTTGTCAATTAAATACTAATAAAAGTCATATAGACTTAATTAATAAGAATTTTTCTAATAAGAATTTTTCTAATAAAATAGTTGGCGATATAAATAATGATGATAAGAGTATTGAAAAAATTAACGACGGTAATAAAAGTAAAGAAATTTTAAATAGAAATGATCAGTTAAGTAAAACTTTCTTTAATCAGAAAAAACTGAAAAATTGTGAATCTCAAAATCAACTCACAGTCACAAATGCTTTTCGAATAGGTGAAATTGCTCAAGAGTTTAATGAGGTATACAACTCAATAAAAGATAATTACATTATTAACATGAAAGATAATAATTTTTATGAAAATACAAAATTTTCTGACATTGATACTGAGCAAGAAACAGCTGAAGAGCAGTTAACATTAAAAGTTAATAAAAAAGATTTTTTAGAAATGAAAATTGTCGGACAATTTAATCTTGGATTTATTCTTGCAACCTCTAAGCGCGAGAATTTATTTATAATTGATCAACATGCTTCGGATGAAAAATTTAATTTTGAACAACTAAGAAAAAATACAAAATTTCAAAAACAAAGGTTAATCAGACCCATTAGTGTTGAGTTGGCAATAATAGACGAAATGATTGTTAAAGATAATATTGAAATGATTGAGAAAAACGGATTTAAAATTAGAGTTAATGAGAATAATAAAGCAGGATTCAAAATTGAATTGATTTCGATACCAATATCTAAGAAGACAGTATTTGATTTAAGTGATTTTATTGAATTAGTATATAAAATTAAGGAAAATCAAAGTGGTGGATATAAGATTAATAATGAAGTGAGTTGCTCTAAAATATATTCAATGTTTGCTTCAAGAGCATGTAGAATGAGTATAATGATTGGTAAACCATTGAATTTTTCAAGAATGAAAAAGGTTGTCAGTAATTTAAGTCAATTAGACAAACCTTGGAACTGTCCTCATGGAAGGCCAACAATGAGACATTTGATGGAGTTAACAAAAATTGAAGCATTTATCGAAGACTATACAATTTAGTAGCTACAATTTTATTATTAATTAAAGTTAAGAAAAAATGAATAAAAAATGAATAAAAAATTAATAATAATTAAATAAAAAACGAATAAAAAATGATGTCGTATATGAGTATATAATTGAAACACAATTGAAATACAATTGAAATATAATTTAAGTATAAATTTATGATTAATTTTTGGTTTTAAAAAAAAATTCTTAAAATGTTTTTTTTCTCGAATAAGACAACACAAAAAAAAAATCTTGACACTAAAAAATAAAAATAAAAATAAATGAATGAATACTTGAAATGTAGAAATCAAGTAGTTATCTGAAACAAAAGGGAAAGATTAAAAAAAAACTAACAAACTAAAAAAAAAAAAAATAAAACCCTTAAAAAAAAACAATAAAAATCATTGAAAAAAACACACTAACATTTAGAATTAGCTTCCACATTAAAAATAAAAAAGTATAATAAAAAAAATCATCAAATTAATTAAGTCATAAGAAAATTGAAAATTGAAAACTGAAACAAAAAAAGAAATAAAATAAAAAAAATTAAAAAAAACAGCGCATAAAAACCAGTATTTTTAAAGAGTAAAACATTTCTTCTGAAAAAATTAGGCTGAGCGTAATTAGAATTATTGTTATGATTTATAAGTAACTTTTCGTTTAATAAATCTGAGGGAAGATAGGAGATATCCAAAGTGCTGGATTTGGATTTAGATGGATTTAGAGAAGGAGAAGGAGTTAAAGGAAAATCAAAGAAGGGATTTTGATGGATAGGGGAATTATTTTTAGAGAAATTATTTGAAATGATAATTTGCAAATCCTTTAATGAAGAACTGTCACCTAAAAAGGTAAAATTAGTCAAGTAATTTTGAGAATTAAAATGTGGTAAGTGTGAGAATTGATTGTCAGGGATAAAATCAATATCCAACGAAGACCAATTTAAAGATGGGATTGAGTCAAATGATGAAAGGTTTTGGTAGTATAAGTCATTAAGATCGTCTCTCGTTAAAGATAGGTATGACAAAGAAGGTTTTTTTTTTAAATCTAAGGATAATCTTGAAAATTTGAAGATATTATTTTGAAAATTAGATATGTTATTTAAATGGGAGTTTACAATATCATCAAGGGGAAACAAGACTTTGTAAATAAGAATTGAGTCATTTGATGTAGTATTATCACCGAGATTAGAATAATAAAAGGTTAAGGCCTTTAGAAATGAGTCATAAATTAAAATCAAGTTGGTGTCGAATTGAAGCAAGTTGACAACATCCAAAGAATTCAACAGAGAAACTATGATAGAGTTATAAAATAAGGAGTTGTTGGCATTAGTATAACCTAATTTAAACTTTGACCAATTGTTGTTAATAAAAGCAGAGGAAATATCGATTAATTTCAATTGATTTGAAATAAAATCAATTGGTTTATTTTCTAAATAGAGTGGAATTAGGCCATTGGATTGGAAGCAATCGTTTTTAGTGAGATTGAATTTTTTAAAATGATCTATATTGTAGGATTTTCGATTCGAATCAAACTCAAGATTTGATAGCTCGATATAAGAGTTAATGTCAATTAAATAACTAGGATTTGGGAAAAACAAAGATGAAGAGGCAGCAGCCATTTGAGAGAATAAAGGGGACAAAGGGAATAAAAGGAGGAAAGGGAATCGGGTTAAGCAAAAAGAGATAAAATAAAATAATAATTAATCACCGATTAATTAAATTATGTTGAAAGTTTTATCAATAAAACAGTGCAAATTTGTTCAAGTAAAAAGAAGTAAAAGGAAGTTAAATGGAAATTGAAGAGTATTTAAATAAATGGGTGGATATTCGTGAGCGAAAAAAAGACGAAAAAAAAAGAGAAAAGATAATGGGAAAAAATTGAGATAAATGTGCACATAGTAGGCTCTGGCCAATGAGAAGGGCGGTGATTGCAAAAAGCGATGCAAAATTTGAGGGATCGGAAAGGATGAAAAACGAAGGGGAGAAAAACCGAAAAGCAGATGGGAAAAAGAGAAAAATGCAGAGAAAAAGCAAAATACATGGATTGGACAAAAAATTAACAAATAACGATAAAGATTGATAAAAGGTGATAAAAAGTGATAAAAAACAAGAAACGATTGTGGGAGATTGGAAAAAGTGGCAGTTATCAAGGTTCATTTAAAATGGCGGGAGGAATGCATCCAGAACATTGGCATTTTGGGTGTGAGTGGAATTGCCAAAGAAAACAAGAAAGAAAACACCAAAGAAGTAACAAAAAAGCAACAGGCTGAAATTAGCAGAGATCCCAGCAAACACAAACAACAGCAGCGCGAGACTCCCGAGCTAGGATCAGAATCCTAAGCTACATGAGGCAATTTCAATTGTTTCTGGGCACTTCCGGTCGTGGACAAGGATACACAACAAACCTTGCGGTTGGTAACCTAAACGTGCCAAGCGGACATGTCTAGCAAAAATAGAATCCCATATACGAGAAATGTGGTAAATCCTCCTGCTGTCTCAAACTCAGTTGCAGAGCGGCTGATGCAGCCAATCAGCGCCGGCAGCCTTGGCACTTGCAGAACACGCGCCACAGCCGGATTTAACATCCTTGCACGTGATACTCACCACGTATATGAGCCCTAACGCAGAGCGCGGCAGGATCCAGAGACGCGATTCCGTTGCCAAAGCGGTGGCCGCACGTGACCAGAGTTGGTGTGCGGCTGCAAACGTGACTGCACGTGTGCGGGACCACTGGGGTGGTTGCTTTCTGGTGGATGAGCATCTGAAGCACGTCAAGCCCAACTGTAAAAAGCGTCTTTTGAGAAGAGCCATCAAATCACCCCTACCTGTTTTAGCAATGTTTAATTATAAATCAATCACAGATAAGGGTTTTGTATTTATAATCTCTCTTCTTTTGTTGGTTTTTACTGCAATATTGTTTTTCTTCTCTATCAGTTTACTTCTGCCATTTTCAAATATTACCACTGCTTATCTTAAAATTTTCTATAAATAAGAGTCATTTTTCTTCCTTTGGTCTCCTCAAGCTGGATAATCTGAGTATTGATAATTCAGCCATATACTATATATATCTCTATATTTTCTATACTTCTTTTGTTTCTCTTTCTTCCTATTTTTCCCATTAATTTTCAGCATATTAATCATTTAATTATTTAACCAATTGTACAACCTTAATCTATTCATAATATTTCTTATAAATGTCTTATCATTCTCAGACCTCAGCTCAATATTCAAATCTAAATCTAAATCTAAATCAAAATCAAAATCAAAATCAAAATCAAAATGGTTTATATTACAATCAAAATTACACCTTCAATCAAAATTTAAATGAGAATCTAAATTTAATTCATTCTTACCAATATCTAAATCAAATTGTAAATCAACTTAACCCAAATTTAATTCCAAATTCAAACTCGTTCTCAAATATCGATCTATCTTATCTAAATCAAAACTCATTTACTTCTTTTCCATATTTAAATACCAGCACTAATTTTGATCTTAATAACCACTATATGCATTGTTGCAAATGCCATTTTAATGGCATTGATAATCTACTTAAAATAACCTCTCCAAACCCTCGTTGTTCCTGTACTCATGTATTTTGTGCAAATTGTGGTCTAATTAACACAAATTATAATTTAAAAGATCAATTCCAAAAAAATCTTTTATATTTTAAAACATTAAACCTGTCATTAAATCAAAATAATTTGAACCATATAGATAACAATAAAATTAAAATTAAAAAGAATATTAAAAATAAAGATAAAAATAAAGATAAAAGTAAAAGTAAAAGTAAAAATAAAAATAAAAATAATTACAGTGGCACTATTAATTTTAATACTAACCATAAAGATAATTTCAGCAAAAACTATGATAATCTTAATAATCGTAATCTTACAAAACCTTATAGGTCAATTCTTAAAAAAAATCAAACTGATTCTTTCCCAACATTGACTCCAAAAGCACACAAAAAAGTTCATTTTATCTTGCCCTAGTGAATAATTAATCCATTATTTATTATGTTTTATTATGTTTTATTATATTTTATTTTTGTCCCTTTCTATTCTTTCTATTCTTCCTATTCTTTCTATTTTTTCTATTTTTTCTATTCTTTCCATTTGTTTTTTGAAATGTCTTATTTTCACAAGAAATATTCACTGTTAAAAACCGGTTTATTTTGTTACTGTTTTATGATTTTTTATGATTTTTTACGATTTTTTATTTACACCTTATATTATAGCTAGGATAATAAACAATTAAGATAATATGTATTAAAATAGCATTATTAAAATAATATTATTGAAGTAACATTAAAATTAATAAACAAAAATAAATTGAAAGTAAAAACCCCAAAAAAAAACAAAACAAAAAGAAAAAAAAAACAATAATCGTAAATAAAAGAAAAAATCTATTGGATAACTTTCCTAGTTTTTAAATAATTGTAAAAATATAATAATTGTAATAAACTAATAAATATTAGTAAAATTATTATAACGATTTGAGACTTGACAACATTAATGTATGTATTTTCATTAGTGTCTCTTAGATTTGCTTCTCTTTTAACAAGATAATATAAATTATCTGTTAAATCGTCAATTTCGTTTTCAATCTGGATTAAATCCTTATGTAATGGAGTTAGTTTTTCACTTTGTTTAATTAAATTTAAATCTCTAGATTTTAAACCAATTTCTAAATCCATCACTATTTCCTTGTTTTCACCATCATTTGACCAACTTGCATCTTTAAGATAATTTTCAAAACAAATTTCAAAATATCTTTGTGAAATATCATAATCATTCGTAATTTTATTACTGTTACTATTGTTATTATTGTAATTATTTAAAAATGAAGTTTTAAAGATAATGCGCAATTTTCCAGAGATGTCAGATTTTGACCGATAAAGATTACCAAATTGATCAAATACTTTAAAATTTAAAGATTGCGAGTTAATCTTATCACCAACAAACATACTTATTATAATCAAATTATCATCATCATCATCATTATTATTATTATTGTTATTGTCATTATCATTGTCAGACTGGCTATTGTCATAATATCTGAAACATGATTCAAAATCGTATTTTTTGTTGTAATTTTTTTCATAATTTTCAATATCCTTTTGCTTCAAAGGGGGTACAATTATACCGATTGAACTAACCAACTGTAGATAAAATAAAGATACTAGTATTATAAAACGTAATATAGTAAGGTTGGAATTAAATTTAAAACCATTGAAATTGAAATTGAAAATTTGACCTATTCCATGCCTGCTTGTTAATTTCATTATTATATCAAAAGCAAATCAGTAGAAAAAACACCAAACACTCTAAAGGACAATCTCTCAACCTCCAAAATAAAAAACGTAGAATGAGAATAATTTTTGGCCAGCAATAGATATATCTACCGACGTGTTAATACTTCGATAAAGAGCGATGAAAAATTAAAAATAGAAAACGGAGCAGCAAACAAAAAAAAGAGGCTGCAGAAAATGCACAAGTAAAAAGAAGAAGACTGAAACAAAAACTGGTCTGGTGGTGAATCCAAAATCGATAGCAAAATGAAGCATTGATTGTCTCTCGCAGCTCATGCCTTAGGCGCAACAGAAAACAGATCATCCTACAAATTCTCCAGAACAATAAGAGCCAGAGCACGTGCACTACACAGACCGCAAACACGGTACTGATTTGGAAGCCACTAAGCTGGTACTGTACTACGTGATGTTCTGCACACGTGCGCAACACATTTTTCCGGTTTGGGCTGTGGGAATCCGCTATGGTGGATCGCGGGTACTTCTCAAAGCAGTTGCTGATAAACTCGAAATTTCGAGATTTCTTATCCAACCTGATTCAGCACAGTGGAGAAACTTGGATATATAAGTATGGAGCAGCTTCCCCAGTTTTGGGGCTTTTCTGCTCTTCTTGTTGTCACAATTTGCTTGCAATGGACTGCTTTTTTTCCCAGCATTTGGCTGCTCATTGGAAATTGTTTGTTCTTCCTCTTCCTCTTCTTACTCCTTTTGTTTTTTATCACATCTACAACTATTTTAATGCAAGCTCTGATAAACCATTGAAATTGCAGGCTGCTTGTGATCAGAAAGCTTCTATTTTGCTTCAGTCTACTGAACTTGTTCATCCCATACCATCTGATTATGTTTGGCAAGATCAACTTCCCATCCCATATAGACCGTTTAAACCAGTTTATAAAATGAATCTAGGAATAAAATTCATATCCATTGATGATTTGTTTTTAATTGACAATACCTACTTAACTACAATCAACGAAAAAAAATCATTATTATCAAATCAAAGCCATGTTGATAGAACTATCTTTTTTGATAAAGATGATCCTGTCACAGTCCTAGCAATAAAAGAGGCCTATGACTATATTGTAAATGTTTACTTACCAAAAAGATTTCCAAAATATTTCCAAATTCTTCCAAACGACAACCTTTTATTCAATAAGATTACTAATCACAAAATCCCTTTAGACTCTTTATATTGCTTAAATACAGACCAAATAAACCAACTATTATTTGATTTATCTTTACAAATTCAAGAAGATTTATTATGGCTAATAAAAGATCCAGATAATCAAAATATTCTGCCCGAATTTAGAGACGAGTATGTTCTAAAAGCTGCTACTTGTTTGCTACCCTCCAGTTTTGATCCAAGTGAAAAATTTCTTAAAAATTTAACCGCAATACATGGCCCTGTTCCAAAATATTCCTTATCATTAAAAGCTTCAATGAATAAATTTTTTAATAATTTGAAATTAAATAAAATTGTTCAAAGAAATAACTGGTCTATCCAACTAAATTCAAATTTTAATCAAATATCAAAACAAACTTCAAGATTTAATCAATCAAGATCTTCTTCTGAAAAGGAACTGTTATCTGCTAAAAATTTGGAAAACTCAAATGATGTTTTTTTAAGATCCGAAAGGCAGTGTTTAATTAGATTACCAAAATCAAACGCTGTTTTATTTTCAATTAGATATTATAAAACTAGTTTAAAACAAATCAAAGATGAAAATCTTGGTAACGATCTTGCAACTGCAATTGATGGCATCTTCCCCGAAATGGCTGCTTATAAAAATAGAGGTAGATGGGGACAAGCATGTAAAGATTTTCTTTTAAACAATGAAAATGGCATTTTAAAAACCTTATAGTCGCTTGAATCTTTATTGTTTTCCATATATTCCATATATATACCCAATCATTTTATACTGAAAAATAAAAAAAAAATAATACAAAAAAATTTTAAAGTTACAAAAATAAAACAAAAAAAACAAATAATCCGTAAAAAAAATTAAAAAAAAACAACCCTTTATTTGAAAGAATTAATCTGTTTGACGGTGTCTAATTATTCTTTCAATAAATTCATCATCAGAAGACTCTTCTTGATCTAGAAATCTTAACTTTTTCCCAATTTTTCTTAGCTTACTATCATTAATCCGCCTCTTGTAAATTTTACCACTAGGTAAAACTTCAACTTCATAATTTGGATTAACATTTCTTGAAGTATTCGAACTTCCTTCATCCTCAACATTTCTTTCCAAATCCAACTCATTAAACTCAATATTAGATTTATTTTTGATTTTCGATTTATCAATATCTCTGCTTTTGTATTTTAAAATCGATCTGATTTTCTTTTGATTATTTCCAATTTTTTTGCCAATTTTACTATTTCTTAACGAATGAAAACTTTTATCTTTATTTGATTCCCAGGTTTGATGCAAATCTTCATAAGCATCGGTTTCAAATAATTTCCTGTATTTATAATTTCTTTCAATTTGCTGAAAAAAGTCAACATCTTCTGGGAAAAACCAGTTTCTTAATGCTTTTATTATAACCTCAATCAAAATTCCAAGAACTGTAATGAATACACAACAAGCCCACCAAGTATAATCTTTTCCAAATTTGTTATATAATCCTGAATCAACAAAGTAGATATTAGACGATTCTCTCGAATACAAAACTGGTAACGCCATACACCAGACAAGCCACCCCCCAATTTCAATTATAAGAGATAAAAAATTTAATATTGTTCTGTCTCGTTGCTCAATTATTTGACATTTAATGTTAATAATAACAACAAACGCAGTAAATGTCAAAGTGCCCATAGGGTAAAATGTATTATCGCTCATCGAACTAAAACCCCACAAATACCATGATGAAAAACAAACTGCAACACTTATAAATAATGCCAAAAACATCCATTCAAAAAATATTTTAAAATTAAAGCATTTATTATGCCTGCCAATTGAATATAATTCAGGGACAGCAATCAATGTAGCAGCTTTCAAATCTTTTTCAAACATACCAATGCATAAAACCGGTAAAGATGTGAATAGAGTATTAAACATTGATAAAGACCAGGGCTCATACAAAGATGCACCCGTAAATAAGGTATTAGACTGAAACAATAATTGAGATATGTAAAATAAAACCTCTTTGTAGAAAGTGCATAAAACAAACTTTGAAGTTCGAATATAATTGTACCTACCATGCACCAATAATAATTTAATCAAAAAAATAAATTGTGCAATTGAATAGTCAGATGATCTCGCAGCCTGAAGACCCTCTTTACCTGTAATTCCAACTCCTATGTCTGCACTTTGGATCATTGCAATATCATTGGCTCCATCTCCAATGGCAAGCGTCACTGAATTTTTGTACTTTTGTCTCACTGATGTTACTAAATTGGCCTTTTGTGAAGGGCTGGCTCTGCAACAGATAACAGAATCAGCTTTGATACATAAATTAATAAACATATTGTAGATAGTTTCATCGTTATCCATAGATGTTAATGTTGTCCCATCTATCACAACAACACAGTGAACAACATTCCCTTCAGATAGTTCAATTGTAGCTGCTGAAATTCTCTCTGTTAACGCCTGATCTCCATCATCCTTACTTAAGATAATGACAGTTGAATAATCTTTAACCAATCTGCAAGAGTAACCAATGTTAATGGCTGTCTCTCTTTTATCTCCAGTTAGCATCCACATTTTAATTCCCGATCTGCGAATTTTTTCAATAGCATTCGCTACACCTTCCTGTAATTTGTCTTCAATAGCTGTAGCACCACTCACTTCTAAATTAGTCTCAATTTCAGCACCAAGTGCATCCATTTTCTGTGATCTATCTACTATTGCAGCTTTAGCCTCTTCATACTTCTCTGCCCAATTTTTGTATTCTTCTTCGTTTAACCATCTGAATGAATATAACAACGTTCTTAGTCCCTCTGTGGAAAAATCTTCAATGTGTTCCAACGTTTTTTCAATTACATATTCTTCATTTAATACCAAGTTATCATCACCAATATAATCCAAAGTAGGTGCAGATTTCATATTATCGGTTGAAAGTTTTGAGTTATCGATACTGTATTTTTTTGCTTGGTCATAATGTAATGATTTTCTGGAAAACTGAGCAACATCTTCAATTTCTTCTTTGTTTCTTTGCTCATTAAATAAAATGCTATCAATTGTTTCATTCTGTATATTTACACTTTTTCTCATTGATTGCATCGATGTTCTCATAATGCTTTTAGCTCCTTCCATGGATTTTTTATTCTGCTTTGCAATTTCAGCTTCCGCTAATTTTCTAGACTGGCTAACTGAAGAAATCTTTTTCATAATTTCCATAGCAAATTTATAATTTTTGGAATTTTCAAGAATAACATTATCAGCACCTTTGCATAGCAAACAAATCTTACCATCAGGAAATTTGACAATAACTGACATCCTTTTTCTAATGGAATTAAATTCAATAATGTTTAAAATTTCGTATTTTTCATATACTGGATTTTTATGCAAACCGTTTGGATAAACCTGTAAAGTAATTAAATTGTTTACTTTGTCAAATACCACAAAACCCATATCCCTAGCAGCAGTTACCAATGCAAGTTCATCAGGAGAAGAAGACTGATATTCGATATTATCCTTGGTATTGTTTATTTTTTTGGGGAAACATGAATGACATAACGCAATGGATAAAATAAAAAATTTTGCTTTTCTAGCGTAAACTGAATATGGATTCTGTTGAATGTATAGTATTAAATCCAACGAAGATTTGATATCCTGTATTTTATTAGGAACAGCTTCGGATCTCCACTCATTCATAGAGATACTAGATCTTAAATGATTTGTGGCTTGGTCGGAAGTTAATGAAGCCATACTTGGCCTTCCTGTATAAGTAGAAGTTCCATTTCCCCTTCTGATATCCACAGAGCCTCTCATTTGAGGGAAAACCTTTGATTTGCTTTTGTCAGCAATCTGATTTGAATAGTTAATACTATCTCTGGTTTTATCAACTGAAACCATTCCAGCTATAGAAGTTGTGTTATTAATATCAATAGACAATCTTTCATCATTTCCCTCATTTAATAAGAGATCAATGTCATGTAACCAAGAAACCCCACCCACGCTAAATTTTCTAAAAATCATCAAGTTATCTGTCAAGGTGCCTGTTTTATCACTAAAAACAAAGGAAACCTGACCTAGTTCTTCCAAAATTGTGGCAGTTCTTGCTTCACAGGGAGTATTTGTCAAAGGGTAATACATATCAATATCCCACTGCAAAAATAGTAGCTGAGTTACTTTGATCAATTCCATTGTAACATATAGGGACAAAGGAATTAGTGTATAATACATGATTAAAAACCCCATAAAAGTAGCTGCTATACCAGCATCCTGACGAAGTAGATACCAATTATCATCTTTTAATTTATTATATTGAATCAACTCACCGGCCAAGGAGCCAAAGGACAAAGACATAACAAGGCCAATCATGAATAATACAATCATATTAACATGATGCTGCAATTTTGGAGCTTTTGTTCTGGGATTTTTAATGGCATTCATTCTTATTTTTGTTTCTTCACCGGTAAATACAACCAAGCCCAATAAATTGGAGGTATTTCTGATTACCGAGCCCCTATAAACTATATGATCAGAATTGAGAGAAAACTTTTTGTTATCGATATTTAAATAGCCTTCAAAATTATACAAATTTAAATTCGGATGTTCAGTAGTTATGAGGGCGTCAATATTTTTCAAGCCATTAGCTGTGTTACAGTATTTATTTAATTCGATATGAGGGTTTTTAAGCTTTAAATTTGTTTCGCCATCCAAATCCATTGTTTCAATAAAAACATCATTATTTAGGTTATCAGAGGATAAAATTATTATATCAGCAGGGACCAATTCATCTTGCTTTAATTTGATGATGTTTCCTACCCTAATATCTTTCCATAAAGTTTTCTTTTGAAAGATTCCAGCTTGATTTAAGAGATTTGAGTAAAAGGCAGAATGTTGATCATGGATGGATTTGGGGATAATTTCAGAGATTCTGGAATGATGATTAGAGGAATTGGTAGAAGAGTGGTTTTCATGTTGGTCGATTGAAAAACCATGAGAATCAGATGAAGAAAAAAGATTTACTGATTGAGTTTCAGTTTGTATGGTGTTGTTATAAGAGTTGGAAGAAGTGTAGGGAGTTAGGATGCTATTATGATTTTTATTTTTAAATTTATGGGCAGGATTTTGTAGAGTTAATATAGTTGAAAACTTGTTATTTTCTTCTTTATCTTGAGAGTGTCTTCTAAGATCATCATAACCTTCTCTGGATATGGAAATTAACATAAAGATCGAAAGAGGAATTATTGTTGTATAATTACCGGTGGTTGACCATGTAGGGATCATTTGCATTATTGCAATGGAAAAAAAATAGATGTTTGCGATTTTTGAGAATTGGAAGTATAATTGTTTTGGTAAGAAATTATACAAGTTATACCTTGAAGATTTGATCAAGTTGTTTATAAAAGGTTTTGAAGTTCTTTCGTCGATCAATAGTGAATGGTTATCTAGTAGGATATCTTTCTGGGAAAAGTCCTTTTTAAAAAAAGAATTCTTTTGGAGAAAGTGATTGAAACTATAGGTGTTTTTTGTTGATATTGACAAATTGACAGGTATTTTTCTACCATTTTCTGAATCAGTGATTGGATTTAGATTGAAAATAGACTTGAATTTATAAAAAAGGGAATTTGAGTTTTCATGTAGCGAATTTGACAGCGCAGACAGAAGTGTATTGGGATCATGATTATCATTGTTTGGAATTGTGTTATTTTGAACATTAGAAGAAGAGCTTATAGAAGATATGGTGGAGAAGTTTTCAGTTTCAGGATGCAAAAAAACAGCATTAAAATCAGAGGGAGCTTTGTGGCGAGAAGTGGTGGGAGCATTTGCATTTAGATGTGTTTTTGAGGTTACATTTGAGGTTAAGTTGAAGGAGCTGTTTGACAAGTGAGGATGGTCAGAGAGTTCGATGTTGTCAGTATAAGAGTCAGCGCTTTGGCTGGAAGAGTTAGTGAGCGAGGCAGTAATGTTATTGTTATTATTATTATTATTATTATTATTGTTGTTGTTGTTGTTGGAAGAGCTGCCCAAGCCATCTTGATAGAAGGGATTGTTGGAGCCTTTCATTGTGTGGACGCTGGAGCTGTTCAGTTCTCAGAAGAGGTGAAGAAGAGGTGAAGAAGAAGAAGAGCGCCACCAGAACCGGTACAGGAGAGGCACCTCCGTCTTCCCGGGCCTTCCGCTGCTGCTTCTGCTGCTTTTTCTGCTGCTGCTTCTTCTTCACCTTCACCTCTTCTTCACCTCTCCTTCACCTTCTCCTCCTCCACACAAAATGCCCCAACGCGAGAGTCTGCTGCACCAGAAGATCTCTGTAGCTTTTGTCTGCCTCGGTAACATGTATGCATCTCCTTCTTTTCCTTCTCCTTTTGCACATCCTTCAACATCTACTAATCACTCGTTACATCTTTCCTTCCAGCTGTCGCTCCCCCATGGCTGAAGCTATTTTCAGGCACATCGTCAAGCAAAAAGGCTTGCACAGTCACTTTGACAAAATCGACTCTTTCGGCACAGCTGCCTACCACATTGGAGAATTGCCAGACTATAGATCTGAGCAGACTTGCCTCAGACACCACATTACAGTTGATCATCGTGCTCAGAAAATTTCTCCCAAGCACTTTGAAGCTTTTGATTTCATTTTCGCGATGGACGATTCCAACTTATCTAACTTGAAAAGGATACAGCCAAAGCATTCTAAAGCCCACCTCTCTTTATTTGGCAAATATAATGAGAAAAGTGATCAATTTCCTGCTATTGTTGATGATCCGTACTATGGAGGAATTAATGGCTTTGAATTTAATTTCCAGCAAATATCTCATTTTACTGAAGTATTTCTCAAAAATGAAATCACAAACAAATGATCAGTTGTTTTTCTGCTCTTCTACACTCTCGAACTTGCCGATTTTATAAACTTTATAGAAATCCACATTTATTAAATCTAAAATAAAATAAAGTAAAATAAAACAATTCAAATTAATTTGAAATAATTCAAAATAAATCAAAACGAAAATAACAAACCAAAACCCAATATAAATATCCCGAAGTTACAATCTATCAAAACAAATAAAAAAAACAACCAATCCAATTCAATTTATTGTCAAATTTTCTAACAATTACTTTTGATTGGATTCCTCAATAAAAAATTCAGGAATATCCTGGTTATTATCGAAATTCTCGTTAAAAATATTATCAATTAAATTGTTTGAAAACAAAATTGGTGACGTTACCATCAATATGGGCGAATTTTTCAAATTAGAAATTGATGATAAGATTGGTGACAAATCAACTGATTTTCCTTTTCCTTTTCCTTTTCCTTTTCCTTTTCCATTATTCTCAATCTCAACTACATTCCCATTCTCAATATCCTTTTTATTTTCATCTTCCCTATCATTGACCTTATCATTCCCATTGAAACTAAAATTACTGTTTTTCTTCTTATCCTTATTATGACTACCGCTACTTCCAACCAAATTAATAATGCCATTGTCATTGCGATTGTCATTGCGATTGTCATTGTCATTGTAATTGTCATCGCCACCATCATCATAACCATAATCATTCATATTATTATTCCCAAAAAATTCGCTATCGATAATTTCCTCAACATTATTTATAATAATCTCATTGGAATTTTGAAAGTTCACAAGAATAAAACTTATAAAAATCAATAAAATTCCAAAATAATAAAACACTGATTTTTTACTAAACCCGTATATTAATGAATCTAATAGCATTGTTATAGGAATTGCTGTTGTCAACGATATAGCACTTGTTAAAGGGGATGTTAATAGCATTCCCAAAACACAAAAGTAATCTGATAAAACCGTCAACAAACTAGTCATGAATAAAATTAAAAATATTTTTTTTATCAAAAATGGATTTTGAAAAATTTCTAATCCCGTAAGATCAGCTAACATAACATATGGCCAACATGTTAAAAATGTAGACAACCCAACAAATCCAAATAACACTCTGCAATTTTGTAATGAAAAATCAAATATAAATGATTCATCATTAACCATTTCAAAATTCTTCGATTTTAGATCATCAACGTGATTCTGAGTGGATCCAATCTTAATTTGATTAAACAAAAGATAAACAGAATAACAAAAGCAACTTAATAAAACAAGAGAATTTCCCAAAATTGCATTTTCTTTATAGAAAACAACAATACTATTGTTATTATTAGAAATATTGGTGACACTGTTATGATTTGATAAAAACGTTAAAAAAATAATCCCAATCACCGATAAAATAACACTGATGGATTTAATAACATTAAACTTCTCAATTTTTAAAATACATCCTAAAATCAAAGTAAAAATAGAGGTGCAAGTGTTTAAAATGGTGGCATTAGAAGCAGACGTATATTCTAAAGCAGCCAAAGCAGCATAATTGTAAAAAAAATACAACCAGGAAATCATCATTGCAATGAAAAAATAATTGGTATAATTGATCCGAGCAGTATTAAGATCATCATCAAGATTATCAGAAGTATAAGAAGGAAAAATAGTAACTTTTTGATTCAAAAAGAGTCTTTTAAGTATTTTAAAAAATTCAGGAATCAAATATAAGGCGTATAGAGAACCAGTGAAAAAACTGATGAAAACAGGTTTATCATAGTTATGATGATCAGTATTAGAGTTTCCATTTCCACTTCCATTTCCATTTTCTTCATCTCCGTCAGTTTTTAACAATAAATTATTTAGCTGTAAAGAAATAATCCAGGTTGAAACAGTGATAAATAAATAAAATAAACCCAACAAATAAAGTCTTCTTTCACGAGACAATACTTTGTTAAATTTTTTTTTGAAATTGTTAAAAAAATTGGCATTAATATAATTCTTATTACTTCCAGGTTTGGGGAACTGAGCAAGAACTAGATTGGAGTAGGGAACAAGAATGGGAGAGTTCTGCAAAAGCAAAGGTGCACTTTCTGAATAAGATGGCATTCTGCAACAAAGAAAAACGTAAAAAGAATGGATAATTCATTGTGCTAGCAATTTGGACTGTTATATATTTTTGGCTGTATTTGGCTATCTCTCAACTCTTACAAAACTTGATCTGAGGTGGAACTGTAAATTCGGTGTGGTTTGCACTTTCCGCTTTTGGTATTTGTCACGTGCGCGCGTTCAAACCTTTTGTGCTGTTTGAGAAGTATGCGACAAAAAGCACTCTCCAAAGGCGGTTTTTGGAAAAACCCGCCACAACACAAAACGGCTTTCGTATTGATAGAATTCTACGCCTTGAATTGCATAGCATTGCAGATAAAAATGCAATAAATGCGGATGCAAACATATAGATGCAGACGGCACAAAGAAGCGTGAGACGAAAGAGCAAAACAACTCAAAAGCGTAAAGCTATGCTGACGCTACTTCCACTGCCATGGTGACTTTCTCCGGGCCAATAGCCAAATACCAACCACTATAGATAAAACTTTCTTTTGTCTTTGTCCATACTTGACTTGAATTCCCATTCGATGTCACCTTTGATGTCTTTTTGGATTCTTCGCAATCTTAATGTGAATTGAGGCCCCAATTCTTGTAATCCAACTCTCTCTTCATTCTTAAACAAATATCTGTGTCGTCTGAAAAAAATATAATCTCGCTGGTTATGTAACGTTAAAACTTGTCGGCCCTCAAATTCTGGAGTATGTGGGAACAAACTTTGAAATAATCTTCCAACTTTTTTTCCCAAGTTTGTTTGGAAATTGTTCAAAATCAATTCAGGTATATGATTTGTTGCGTTACCATGCCCTAATATTTTCTTACCATCAACAAATGACGACAATGAAAAATAAAAACTAGGTCCTTCAGGTAAATGGATAAATGTTATGCCATTCACTTTTTTTTTGTTATCATCTTCATTCACAACAATTAAATAAGTAAAATTCCGTTTTATACACATTTTTGCCATTTCTTTGATGGAGTATTTGGATTGTCTTTTAGTAAACGTTATATCATTGAATAATTCACTAAAAAACTCGATAAATTTATATGTGTCTTTATGAGGCTTTGGCGATGATGTAATCAATATTTTTGGTTCAAAACCTTCCTCATAATAAGAACTAAACTCTTTACTTTCATTATCTTTTTCAACCTGTTTTTCAATAGTTTCATCAAAAACTCTTTTGGATTCGATAGTTGCAGGTATTTGTTTTGGTAAATTTTGTTCTTTTTGCACTTTTCTTTTTTCCCTTTTTTGCTGCGTTTTCTCCTTTTTTCTTTGAATATTAATCTTAGAACGAATATCTTTATTTCTAATTTTAAAATGATTAGCTTTTTCGATTCCCATTTTGTTTTTATATTATGCACCCTTATCTTTATTCCTCTGTTCAGAAAATCAACTCAAAAAAATGAAAAGATGGTTTATTGCAAAATCATTGAAAAAAAAAAATTTCAACCGGTCATCCTACATCTAACGTTCTGCTATATATTTTAGTTGCACCGTGATCTGTATTCCGGTATGAAATAACCCTCGGAATTTATTCAATCACTTGTGATTGTTCTTATAATGTATTTTAAAGTAAATCTCTAATTAATAGCAATAAATTATATTAGGATATCGGCCTGCTACATTATTTTTGTCTACTATGAATTTTTGCAAAAAAACTGGCAAGAAAAACTGCTCACGTTTTAGCTGTCTGTGGCACCAGCTATTATTCTATTCACAGTGCCCACTAATTTTGAATTGGACCATGTCTAGTCATTCTCACCAAGTCAATAACACCGCTGACTACCGTTTATTACCGTTTATTACCATTTACAACCTCTTGATAGCGTATTATCCAATAAACTAATTAGCAAAGATGTATTCAATAAATTAGTTCAATTCAATCCTTATTAAACAGAATTGTATAACATTATATAAAATCCTATAAAGCACCACTCTTGATGTTGTTTTCCATTTGTAATTCAAGCAGTTTGAAAACAGAATATTGGTATAAAATGGCATCAACCACGGAATTAACTTTTTCATTATCAACAACTATATGGTGTTCAATAAAACCTATTCTAAAAATTTATCTCATAATTTTATCTGGATGTTTTTTAGGAAAAAAGAAGGTTTTAAATAGCAACACAATAAAAGATTTATCGTCAATGATAATTTATTTTTTGTTACCTTGTTTAATTTTCAACAAAATTATTACAAATATAACAAAAAATGAATTGAAACAAATTGCTATAATTTTATTGAGCTCTTTAATATTATACATTGGTTCCTTAATTTATGGTATAATTTTAAATCTGATTTTCTTTGTTCCATCCAATTTTTTTGGAGGCTTTTTAGTTGTGTGTATGTTTCAAAGTGTTAGTGATTTCCCAATTGCTTATATTCAAACATTGGCTGATAAAAGTGATGTAGACAATAATTACTTAATATTCAACGAAATTCAGGCAGACAAAGGAATTGCCTATATTTGTATATTTATGGCAATATTAAAATTTATGATGTTTAATTTTGGTGGTTATAAATTGATTAAACTAGATTTCAAAAACAGTCAAGGTAAAAAACCAAGAGATATTGAACAGTTGAATAAAAATAGTTCTAATAATGTACAAACACTAACCATAACAAAAAAAATAGCAAAAACGATAAAGCATTTTCTTTTTAATTTTCTTCATCCTGTGTCCATATCTTTAATAATTTCTCTTATATTTGCTTTGGTTCCATATCTAAGAGGATTGTTTGTGTATGATCCATCTTTGAATATAAAAAATGCACCAGACAAAAAACCCCCTTTGAATTTTTTAGTGGATTTTTCTGCTTATGTTGGATCATCTCAGGTTCCCTTAGGTTTGACATTATTAGGTGCAACCTTATCTAAATTAAAAATCAAAAATCTTGACAAAAAATTTCTACTAACTTGTATAATTATGACAATTATCAAATTGATAATAATGCCAATAATTGGTATAGCATGGGTCAAAAAATTAATTCAATTAAATTGGATTATGTCAAACACAGATGGAAAAGTTTTGGCATTTGTGATTATATTAGGTTTTGGTCTACCAAGTTTTACTGCACAAGTATATTTGACAGTCTTGTATTCTCATAAAATGAAAATCTTGCAAGAAGGTCAAAACACAATAGAAATCGAAAGTCAAGATGACCAGTGCAATAAGATTAGCACTTATGATACTGATAGTAATAACTCTTTCCAAATGGATTGTTTGGCAGTTTGCTTACTAATTGAATATCCCGTTTTGTTTATATCAATGCCCTCTATAGTTACCTATACTTTAAAAACAGTTTTATTACTGTGACTATATTATTAAATTTTTAAACCGTAACTAAACAACCATATAGTTTCTTTTGCCATTTTTAACTATTAGCTTGTAGAGGAAACCGGGTATAATTGAAGTAAATCGCTCCAATCTCTTTTCTTTCTTCGATGCCAATAACTTTTTTCACCATCAATGAATTCCCAATTTAATTCAGTACTGTCATCTTTACCAATCTTTCGAAAAAATTTAGGAGGAATTTCTTGATTGTGATTTCTTCTGTCTCTTTGGTGTTGTTCTAATTCCAATTTGATTTCTTGTGCTCTATCAATATCCCCCTCAACATACAATTTAAGATCAGGTCTCAATCTTGAGTCTGTTGGTGGTAAATAACCTTTCTCAATAAAAGTTATTTCATTTAATTGCGCTGCAAACAATGTAAACCCATATTTTTTTTTGCAATTATCAACAGTAGGTCCAACTTTCCATATTTCTTTTTCAAAAATGTTTTGCTTTTTATTTTTTTTAGACTTGTTTTCACCTAAGTCATTAGTTAAAACAAGAGAGTTTGTCCATGTTCCTTTAACTATATATGGTTGTTGGTTTCCATTTGAGTCCCAAGCCTTGATATTTAATTCTTCTGATCTGCCAGAAAACATACCTCCAGCCTTGAATTCAATCAATGCTTTTTCACCATTTGAACAATATATTGTAGTGGTTTCTACAGGTTCAACATATCTTTCCCCGGCAATAATATTTCTAATCATTGTTGTCGGCTGGGTCCAGGTATAGACCAACCCAGATCTATTAAATTTCAACTTTATTTCTCTAATCTTAATAATCTCAACACTCTTGGCCCAAAATTTTTGAGTTGGGAGAACGCTGTAATCAATCTTCCAGTGTTTGCTTTCAATCCTAAAACATATAATTGGTGGCCGGTGAGAAACTTTTTCACAGACAAATCTGATACCCAAGTCATCCCTCACAAGTTCAAAAGTCTCTCCAAGCAAGGGATTAAAAGGTTTTCGAACACTTCTTTCTTTTATTCTCATTGATGATAAATAACTCACGGCATATGTTGCAATCCGCAAAATTCTTTCACCAAAATCATCTGTATTGTTAATTTCAATTGTTTTGTCTATCAAATTAACATATTCACACATTTCCGAAAATTTTTGAATCATCGACAATGGCTCATTAGCAGTTACAGGCATTGCAATTGACGCTAAATCTTTACCAACATTGTTTTTTAAAAATTGAAAGAAACTTGGTGGTGTGCAAGTATATTCGGGAATATCATATCTTCTTTCTATTGGAGAACCCAAAATAGGTAATGGGTAAAGGTCATTTTCAATTTCCAAAGGTTCAGCCTCTTTTTTTTCCAAATAATCTTTTTTGGATATCGTTAAAAATTCAGCTTTTTGGTTATCAAACATAGTTTTGTTTTTATTTTTATCGTTTTCCAAAATACTGTTTTTTGATTTTTTGACCAAAGCTTGGTTTGAGTAATTTTCTTTATTATTCTCTAAGATAATATCATCATCCTCATCTTCATCATAAACCAATAGGTTTTCATCAGAAAGATCACCGTCATCATATTCGACGTTTTGATCATCAATTAAAATAACTCCCTGATCTTTAGACTTGACAGATTCCAAATACTCATTTGCATCCACAAACTCATCGTTGGAAAATAAAGAATTTCTTGATAACACTCTTTCAAGATCGTTTGTATTATTGTGTTCTCTATTTACCGTCAAAGTTGAAATTGACTTAGTATCATCTGAACTATCCTTCTTAGAGGGATCACCAATCACCAAATCAAAAACAGAATTACTAAGTTCATTTAGTTTCATATACAACTTTTTGCAAAGAGAAATTTCAAAAGTTAAATCAAAAGTTAAGTCAAATTTTTCATTTTCAAAATTGTTCAAACTTTCATTTGAAATTTCATTTTTATTAAAAGTGTTAGAAGAGTTAGCGTAGATATTATTGATGTCAAACTTTTGTGAAGAAATATTTTGAATCTTGGGATCATCATTGTAACTTTTTTTTCTTCTCCAAACGGACTTCCTTCTTGGACGAGGTGTATGATCTGAAAATTGAGAAAGATTGATATCTGTATTTCTAGGATTATTGTTGATATTTTGATCAATATTATGATTTTGAATTTTACGAAAGTTATTATTAGTAGCACTATTTGAAGAATGGGCGGAAATTAAGGATACAGATGAATTTTTGCGATTCAAATTAAGAGCTGAGATTGGAGAAATCAAGTCAGATGAAGAGGTTGAAGGCATTTTATTATAATGGGCATGAGACAATAAACGATGATGTTTTGTGTTTAAAGCATCAAGTAAATTTTGAACTAAAACCTTATTCAGATCAATTTGATTTTGAACCGATTCAAGTTTATCAAAGAAAGAAGTCGAAAACCCGCTATGGAATAAATTATTATTATTATTTGAGGATAAACCCAAAATATTTTTAAAATTCACTTTATTATTGATATTATTGATATTATGGATATTATGGATATTATTGTTGTTTTTGGTGATGTTTTTTGTTGAGTTTGATCTGATGACATCTAAGGCAGAAACCCAAACAGTCCAATCATAATCATTTAAGGCCTTTAAATGCCAAATTTCACCACCACTATCAATTACAATTTGTCTTTTTTTTTTAATTGCAATAATTTCCACCAAATTGATTAGCATGTTTCCTCTTAAAATGTTTGAGTTTTCGTTTAAATAATAATTTAAAATGCCATGCTTGAAATTTAATAAAAAAAATCTCTTCAGATAACTCTTTTGAGATTTTTTTCTTTTCTTTTTAAGTAAATAACCTTGAATATATTGACCATTTTTTGAAGTTAGTATATTTTTTTTGTCTTTTATTTCATAGTTCAAGTTTATTTGGTCAATTAAGTTTGAATTTAAATTTGTATTTGAGTTGTTTAAATCTAAAAAATTTGGAGGAAAACTAAGAGTTTTAATTGAAGAAGATCTTGATTTATTTTGAAATAATGATTCAGTGTTAAAGGTTGGTTTTTGGTCTAAATGTTCATTAGGAGAAATATATTGATTAAATTTCAACTTTTTTGAAATACTTTTTGAGAAAGTATTATCAAAAATAAAAGCATAAACTCCAGGAGATAACGAATTGATATTGATATTGATATTGATATTGATATTGTTATTGTTATTGTTATTGATATTATTATTATTATTATTATTATTATTATTATTATTATTATTATTATTATTATT
>JAKTTS010000369.1:0-16197 GCA_030560485.1 Ascoidea tarda (nom. inval.) | reverse complement strand
TGAGTAAAGTTGTGATAACCGTATTATACAGTTAACAGTAGAAATATTACATCAGCCTCAGTTAATTCTGGTTGTTTGAAGTATTTAAAGATAATAAATCAGCACCAATGAATTTTCCGTTTTTCGTTTTCCATCCAGCAACTACTTGACGATTATTTAAGGTTGCATATTGAAATTTATTATCTTCCTATCACAGCTTTCTCTCATAATGGAACCAGGAAAATTGAAAGTTTTGGCAATAAATGATCTATTTATTGATGATGAAGAATTTAATCTGTTTAGCCAGTCTTTTACAGTTCTTGTAAGCCATTTTCCTTAAGAGCTTTTTGTTCATGCCACTAGCATTTTAATATACCTTTACTAACATAATAATGACATTGATTCTTCAAATAGTTTTACACTTTTTCTACAAAAGAGCAATTTATAAAAGACTTGAAAACAAAATACAGTGATGTTAGTGCATTTTGGTTTGCACCCGGTGGAAATGGTGGAATTATGGTAAGTCTTCAAATGAATTGATGAAAATCGTATTGCTTTTATTGGCATTTTGAGTTAGCGATTACTAATTCATATCTCCTATTCAACAAAATAATAGTCTATGAATGGAATTTTAAAAATAGATAGGGACTTTATTGATCATTTTCCTTCTACATTGAAAGTCATTGCTATATCTTCCAATGGATATGATCGTTATGATATCGACTATCTAACCAAAAAAGGAATAATTTTCTGTAATACTCCATCTTTGGCTGCTGATCAAGTTGCCGATTTAGCATTATATTCCACAATATCAGCCTTTCGATTCACCTCAATTGTTGAGAATAACTTTAGAACCTCTTTGAATGCAGCTGGAAACGCATTTTTGTCTAGAAAAGAACTAGAATCTGATTCGTTTGACAATGAAACTGGTATGCCTGTTTTAAAGCCAAACTTAGCTGGTACACCTCCCTTTTTTTCATTGGGTGATTATATTGGGGGCAAAAGAGTCTATTCATTGAAAAACAGAATTGCTGGAATTGTTGGATTGGGAGCCATTGGGAAATTCCTAGCATATAGATTAAATCTGGTTGGAATGAAAATTCATTATACAAAAACAACTGAACTCACCAAAAAAGAGCATTTAAATTTCCACTTTCCATTGACTTACCATCAATCATTTGAAGATATATCTAAGGTTTCGGATATTTTAATATTTTGTCTTCCATTAGTCAAAGAGACTAAGCATTTACTAAGAAAAGAAACTATCGCTCTATGTAAAGATGGCGTTAAAATTGTTAACATTTCCAGAGGCAAAATAATTAACGAAAATGACTTAGTTGAAGCTTTAGAAAATGGAAAAATCAGTTATGCTGCTTTAGATGTTTTTGAGAATGAACCAAATATTCATCCCAAATTATTAAAAAGATGGGACTGTACAATAACACCTCACATCGGCGGTTCAACAGTTGAAAATTTACACCTTAGTGCCCATTGCTGTCAAGATAACATTTGCGACATTTTATTAAAAAATGGACCAGGAATTACAAATATAAACAAGCTAGCTTGAATTGCTTTATTAGATTAATTAAAAATAGATTAATATTAAATATATATATAAACATTTGCAAACAGTGTAGAATACCAAAATAAACAGATAGCAATCAGTGTGAAGCATATGAAGCATATGAAGCATATGAAGCAATAAAGCAATAAAGCAACGAAGCACAATCGATATGAAATGCAACCGATATGGAATGCAATCATAAGATAATGAACTCCTTGGCTTGGTAGGGCTCCTCGAGATAACAAATCTCTTCATCAGACAATATCAAATTGGCTCCAACAACAAGGTCGTCCACTCTCTTCTCCGAGCTGAGCCCAACAATGGGCGAGTAGTCCTTTGCAACACACCAGGCAATTGAAATCGATGCCATCGACACGTTCTTCTTCTTGGCCAATTTCTCAACTCGGTTGATGATCTCGATGTCGCTCTCAGGCTTCATGTTCCCAAACAACAACTCCATGATCACTGCCTCAGACGCCTGTCTCGACGTCTTGCGATTGGGATCGTAGGGACGAGTAAGCATGCCTCTGGCATTGGACGACCATGGAATAATACCCACACCATGCGATTGGCAGAATGGAATCATCTCTCTCTCCTCCTCTCGGTACAACAAGTTGTTGTAGTTCTGCATCGATATGAACTTGTGCCAGTTGTTCTGCTCAGCAACAAACTGGAGCTCAATGAACTGGTATGCCTTCATCGACGACGCCCCAATGTATCTTGCGTAGCCCTTTTCCACAACGTCGTTGAGCGCCTTCATAATCTCCCTTGGTGTTGTCTCTGGGTCGTATCGGTGGATCTGGTACACGTCCATGTATGTGCCCAATCTCTTCACAGAGGCCTCAGCAGCATCCAATATGTGCTTTCTCGACAAGCCCTTGGAGTTGATCGAGTCGATCTGTGGATATGTGTGGTAGTTGCCGAAGTTGCAGCCCATGTCCTCATCGTTGACATACAAAAAGCCCTTGGACAAGATCACAATTCTGTCTCTCTTGATGTTGTACTTCTTGATGAACCTGCCCAAAATCTCCTCAGACCTGCCGTTGGAGTAGCAGTCTGCTGTGTCAAATGTCCTGATCCCATGGTCGTAGCACTTCTTCAAGATCCCAAAGATCTTCTCCTCGTCGTCCTCTACCCAGTCAAACCATTGCTTCGACCCAAAGCCCATGCACCCAACAATCACATTAGATATTTTGAGTCCAGAGTCTCCAAGACGTTTGACAGGAACAGTTGTGAATTCGTATTCGCTCATTTTCGCACACTAGTCAATGTTCAATATTCAATATTCAATATTCAATGTTCAATGTTCGATGTTCAATGTTCACCAAGTATCAGCGTATCAAGTGGAAAGCACCAGAGTTGTCAATTGAGTGATAAATAATCAAGTAGTTAAGTAAGAAACTGTTTTAGTAATTAATTGAGAAATTCAACTGCCAGTAACCGAGAAATCTTTGACATTGAGGAGCAAGAATCAAGGCAGGTATTGCTGTTTATATATCCTGGTGTTTCCACTGTACCACTGCTTCTTGCTGGTTTTAACGGCTTTCCACTGCTGGCAACGGCTTTTGATCCACCTGCTACCCGGCTTGTTCCTTATCGCCACGATCAATGTGCCGTAGTTGCGGGTAAATGCACAAATACGCGGTACATTGGATCAGTACAGTGATACGCGTCAATGCAACCGTGTTTCTGGAGCTGTCGTATTGGCTTTTGCGGTACGAGCATTGCGAGGTGAGCGAGATGAGCGAGATCTGATGTGAGATCGAGAAGGTATAAAACAATCGAGATATGGGTAAATTTCAACCATGAAACCTTTCTTTGTTTTATCTTGAACGGTTGTTGATTTTGTTCTATATTCTTGGTTTTTCTCAATTTTTCTCGGTGTTTTTTATTCTTTGGTTTTTTTTCATATTCGTTTCTTCTACCTCTGTTTGAAAATGCGTTTACTATTTCTTATTCCTATAATCTGTGCAGCAATGTATTCTCTATCAAACTCGCTATTCCACTCTTGGTTACCAAACAACTATGTCTTTGATCCAAAAGAATTGCAAGAAATCTCTCAATTGGTTATCGACAGAAATTTGAATAACAGCACCAACGATTTGTTAACTGATTTAGCTCACGAATTACAGTTGAAATATGGCAAAAATCTAATCAACAGCTTTAATTACGATGAATGGGTGTTCAATAATGCTGGTGGTGCAATGGGGACTATGTTTATTTTGCATGCTTCTATCTCTGAATATTTGATCTTTTTTGGTACTTCAATTGGAACTGAAGGCCACACTGGTGTTCATTTTGCTGATGATTATTTCACTATTTTAAGAGGTCAACAAAGAGCCTCTTTTTCAAATTCCTTGTACCCTGAGGTTTTCAAGCCTGGAGACCAGCACCATTTGCCAAAAGGTCATGTTAAACAATATACTATGCCTGGTGAGTCCTGGGCCTTGGAATTAGCTCAAGGTTGGATTCCATCAATGCTTCCTTTTGGTTTTATTGATGTGTTATCCTCGACTTTAGATTTTCATAATTTTGGTAAAACCGCTTATCTAACTGCACTTAATATGGGTATTAATTTGATCAATGGAAAATTTTAATTTTAATTTACTTTCTATTTTCTATCTTATTTTCTTTTTTTTTTTCTGGATGCATATATTCTTTTTGATTTCTTTTTTCAACTAATAACTATAATTTTGAATATTATTATAAATATTATGAATATTAGTATAAATATTATAAATATGTCTATATAATTATAACTCATACATATGTTCAATTTTTTATTATAATAAGTTATACAAATATCTTTAGGACTCTATTTCTTTCTTAGTCTAATTAGAATTTCATTCTTCAATTTATTTATAATCCCAGAATTCTCATGTCAAAGAAAACCAAAACAACACAAAAACACAAAAACACAAAAACACAAAAACACAAAAACAAACAAATGAAATAACAAAATAATATATAACAAAATAGTATAAAGTGGAAAAGCAAAGTAAAGTAGAGTAAAAACATGGTATATAGATATATTTAAATATTGTAATTCTTTGATTTTTTTTTATTCAAACAGTAAAATTCATTTTTTTAATATATTCAGGCAATTTACTGATTATATTTTCTTCAATCAAATCATCTCTACCTGATACAACTTTTAAAATCAACTCATTCAAATCAGTTGAACCCAAAATATCAACATGTTCTGCTGTTTTAGCTCCTCCTCGGATATCATATTTATCAGGTTGATGCAAGATTTCAACAATTTTCACTTTACTCTTACTGGGATTATAAATAGAATTTTCTTCTTTCCATTTATGACACATTGTGTGAGTCAAAATCGACACTGTTCCATCACCATCACTAAAGATAACTGCGTTTTCTGCATTAGACTCCATGGTTAAATTCAATGTGGACAGAGTTTTCAGTAGTTCTTCTTTGTAGGTATATGCTCTTTCAGTTGGATTACCAACACCATAAAAGCAATAAATTTTCATGTTTGGAGCATATGGCAAAGGTGCTTCCAAGGGATTACTCCATTTTGAAAAATCTTTATTATTTAGTAATAATTGTTTTTTATTTGATTCAATTCCAAAAGAGTAATGTTCTAAAGTCCTTCTATGAAACCACTCAGGAGATTGATCTAATAATAAATCAATACTTTCTTCCATTGTTAAATTTTTGTCAGAGAATTTACCAACTTGTTTTTGAAAACCAATAAATTTACCAAAACTGT
Source organism: Ascoidea tarda (nom. inval.) (assembly GCA_030560485.1). Lineage (NCBI taxonomy): Eukaryota > Fungi > Ascomycota > Saccharomycetes > Ascoideales > Ascoideaceae > Ascoidea > Ascoidea tarda (nom. inval.). The sequence continues at coordinate 10,921 of JAKTTS010000369.1, read as the reverse complement.
CATCACTTGAGGTTCTATTACCAAATTCGTCATCTGGAGCACTATATAAATTTCCCCAAATTGTGTTGCCACCTTTGGGAATCATTGAGGCAATACCACCAAAAGATCTTAATAATTTCAATCTTTCTTTTCTCGAAAAAAACTTTTCTAAACCATAAACAGCCAAAGCATTTAGCTGAACAGTATCTTTCATTTCACCGGACAACAAAGCTACAATTGCCTTTGGGGTTCCCAAGACGGAACCAGATATATCAATATAAGAAGAAATGTGATCATTACACCAGTTGGGACCACCATTACCAAAATGAGGACCAGAAGCCTCAACCCATTTCATAAAATAGTATATAACTTGAGAACCCATAGAGTGGCCAATTAAAACAGACTTATGGCCATTGCTTTTCATTTGATATTCGATTTGGTGTTTTAATTTTGAAAAATAACCATCTCTTCTTTCTAAATCCAAGTAGGATAATCTCCAATCGTAAGCAGCATTGATCATGTTATTTGGGTTATACCCGATAGCAGCTAAATTATTTAGGATTTTGCCCCAAATCCAATAGCCAGCAACAAAATAATCAGTTGCTTCAAACCCCTGAGCAGCTCTAATTTTGTAAAAGGGAGGGTCTAGCCCAGTTTGTTGATCTAGCATTATATGTTGTAACCAACAAGCTTTATCTAAAAACATTGTCTTCAACATATAAAAGGAGCCCCATAGTCTTTTTCTAAAATGATTTTGTGATGGACATTCAGGAGTGCCTTCAAGTCCCCAGGATTCCAAACCGGTACTTATAACACCAGGAACCATAATGACAGGATTTCTACTTGTTAGGTTGTGCAAGCTTTTCATGTATTTTCCAATCGCAAAGTCTAATGTTGCATCAATTGTATGATCTTTTTTGGATTCAGGTTGAGCTTGGATATCTTGCATAATGCTAGAGATCGGGGTTGGGAAGTTTTCTTTGAGGTCATCAAAAAATTCCAGAAACGAGTTTTGAAAAGAATCAAAATTCTTCAATTCGAAATTTTTAATATCAAAATCTTTTAGTTTATCACCAATCTCGGATAACTCCACACCAGATTGTTTGGCACCAAAATATAAAGCCAATAACATACCAAAAAAGGCACCAGCAATAAATACCAAATTGAACAATTTTAAATTAGAATTGGTTTGGTCATCGCCTGTCTTAACGACTTTCGTCTTGCGGTGATGCTGTTTAACCTCAACCTCATCAACTGTAAGCTTATTGGAATGGTCAGTCGATAGCTGAACCGTGGTTAATTGGTCAGTGGAGTGAATCTCTTCGGATTGAGAAGCCTTGGGGGAGTTTTGAATCATCTTCAACATAGTTTATAATAGAAATAAACATACCAACAGCAGAAGAAGAAAAGAAGAAAAAAAGAGAAGTAACGAAACGAAGAAAAGAAGCAAAGAAGCAAAGAAGAAAAGAAGCGAAGATCCGGCAGCACAAATCTAATGCTGGTCTAAAATAAGCTTCCGCGTTATCCAGTGTGATGATTCCGGAATTCAGGTTGCTGACTCAGTGATGACTCAGCAACGGTAGTTCCGGTACGATTTCGGTCCGAGACAGCGATGACTCAGCGGTTTCTCGATATTTTTGCATCTCAACAAGTACTGTTTCTGCTTCTCACCCAAGTGAAGAAGTGCAAAATGGCTGAACAAATTGCAAGAGAGGCCCATTTGGCGTCAACTGTTCTCAAAACCCTTTTAGATGAAGAAAGGAGTAGTGCATTACACGAGATCTACGATGGTTTGTTGCAGGCCAAAGAGGACATCTTAAAGGCCAATTTGCTTGATTTGCAGCTAGCCACTGAGCAAAACTTATCTCCAAGTTTGATCAAACGTTTGGATTTATCCAAGTCTGACAAATTCGACTCCATGTTGCAGGGAATCAAGGATGTCGCTGCTTTGTCTGATCCAATTGGCAAGATCAACTTGGCCACGCAGTTAGACGAAGGCTTGAATTTATACAGAGTTACATGTCCAGTGGGTGTCTTGTTAATCATCTTTGAATCAAGACCCGAGGTCATTGCAAATATCACTGCATTGGCTATCAAGTCTGGCAATGCTGCTATCCTTAAAGGTGGAAAAGAATCCCTCAATACCTTCAAAATTTTGGCGGAAATTGTTAATACAGTTTTATCGAATAAAACCAAAGTTCCAAAAAATTCCATTCAATTAATCTCTTCAAGATCCCAAGTTTCTGATTTGTTGGATCAAGATAAATATATCGATTTAGTTATTCCAAGAGGCTCAAATGACTTGGTTCGTTATATTAAATCAAATACCAAAATTCCTGTTTTAGGTCACGCTGATGGGATTTGCTCTATATACATCGACCAATATGCTGATGTGGAAAAATCTGTGAAAATTGTTGTGGATGCCAAAATTAATTATCCTGCTGGTTGCAATGCTGTTGAGTCTGTCTTAATTCATAAGGATTTATTGAATTCCCAATTAATTCCCTTAGCAAATGCTTTAATTGAAAATAAAGTCACTCTTCACGTAACTCCTGAAATCAAATCAGTTTTAATTCAAAACAACATAGATTTGACCTACATCAAAGATGCTAATATCAATGAGGATTTCAGCAAAGAATTTTTAAGCTTGGACATTGCTATCAAATCAATAGGTTCATTAGAAGACGCCATTTACCATATCAATACTCACTCATCAAAACATACTGATGCGATCATAACTGAAAATGAATCTGCTGCTAATAAATTCCTTAGTGGTATTGATTCTGCCGGGGTTTATTGGAATTGTTCAACTAGGTTTGCTGATGGTTTTAGGTATGGTTTTGGAACTGAAGTCGGTATCTCAACTAATAAAATTCATGCAAGGGGTCCTGTTGGTTTAGAGGGTTTGGTTTGTTACCAATACCAATTAAGAGGTAATGGTCATATAGTCAGTGACTACATTGGTTCTGGTGGTAAAAAGCTGTTTGTCCATAAACAATTGGACCTTGGTTTTATTTAATTTTATTTGGCTGCCAAAAATTTCAAGTTGTTAAGAATAAAAAACTAATGTTATAACTAATAAGACTCTTACTAAAACGTTTAGTTGTAGTTATTATATAATTGATTTTGCTACAATAGAGGTTAAGCGTGGGTACACTCAATATTTGACTGTCAAAACGCATTCCACCAGCTATTTTCTACGAAGTTCTGTAAGAAGGGAAACTTTCGAGTACTTTTAAATTAGCCTTAAGAAATAATGATGAAGACTTAGAAGATATTTGAAGGATTTAATTCAGCTGGATATTAATTTGTTAAAATATCTTTTGTCCCAAACATATACAGATTCTTAGAAGAAAGAGATTGATAGCCCCCCAGGTAAATGTATAGTTGGAAATATATCATATATTTATTTTTTATTTAAAAAATTTCTAGATTGACCAATTTTCTCGGATATTTCTGAGTGCAATTTGCCGAAAAAGTTTTAATGGGTTTTGGGTAGTAGATCAGAGTGAATGTAAATTTAAATCAAAAGCGTTACAATTAAAAACCAGAGATGATGAATTGCCATTATCTATGTTTGAAAAAAAATTCTTCATTTCTGTAGTTATTAACATAGAATTATATTGATAAATAATCAAAGACTATTATAATATTAAGGCTATTCGTATTGTTAATAAGAGTGTTTAAACTAGTTTTTTTTAATTTCTTTTGAGAAAGACCTAAATTTTCCTTTTAAATTTCTTTCCGATTTAGTAGAATCAATATAAAAGATAAAGTTAATACATCTAAATTTGTCTTCTGAGTTTTGAATACTTTGTGTTTATTACCAAAAAGGGAGCAAAGGAGTATCAATAACACCTTAGATATAATAACTATTGAAAGAAACAAAAATAATACTACAAAAATTTTGAGCGTTAACCAAACTGTACTTTTAAATGATGTTGCCGAGAGAATATTATTCATGATTTCTCAAAATGAGAAGATTGTAATCCTGCATCACAAAAATTTGACTTCATAGCCAATCATTTAGTTCAATGGCCTTATTAAAACCATTAATATCATGTTAATCACCTATATAAATTAAAAGTAAATCTGAATATTTAGATTCAATCTGATTACAAAGATGAAAAGGAGAAAAAAATTTAAGCAAATTTGGCTACTGATTTTTCTGATTCAGATAATCAAAGTACTGCTCATAAGTATTACTAGAATGGAGCAAACCAATTTGTTCAAATGTGATTTCTTAACCCAGTTTTGTAGTTTGGATTTAAACTAGAGGTTTGCTCATTTTGAAGATACCTTGAACACAAAAGCAGTATAAGGAAACAGATAGCAAAGTAGAGTGAAATAAATAACATGTGGAAAGGACAAAGTAAATATTAGGAATAGACAAGCTTATAAAATAGAGAGAAAAGTGATCAAAATGGAAAATAGCACATCCGAAAACAACTAACAGAAACAAAACACTAAAATATGATCCAAATATATAAAATTCTTGCTATATAAATAGAATAAACTATTGAGTGGCAGGATACCGTCAAAGAATAGAGAAATAAAGGTTGAAGGATAAGATAAAATGCATGCAATCTCCACACAAAAATACCAAAGGACATTTGCCTTAACGTGTTCCTGCATAATTGTGCATGGATATAAAAACCGAGGATAAATGTGGCACTTGTTGTTCCACGGGCTGATTGATACATTGGGATGCGTTGACATATTTAAGAGTCAATAATAGAGCTTTTCACTAACCATAAAGCACGTAATTTATACTTTTGAGATAAATATTTCATTTACCTCCTTTTGTATTAGTGTGGATTTCTGGAATTAATTTGCTGAAATAAAAGTTTTTAATCGTTTTCAGTTTTTTCATTTTGGGCTGACAGATTGATTTGTGGCCTAAATATAGGAAGACACAATTCGAATTCGAAGTAAAAAACTAACTCACAAAAATGCAATATAACTATTTCTCAATATGACATAAATACTAAGCATTTCTCTTATAAACTATCTGTATAATATATAAATAATAAACCATCAAGAAATATACAATCATTCACAACACTGTTTATGAATAGAGTGTTATTGATAGTGAAAATTTTCAAGATGTTGAACCAACTATCGACTATATTTTTTTGAAGTATTATGGGAAATATATAGATGTGCAAAATAATGATAGTTTACTAATAATCAATCAAAGAATAAAGAAAATAGATTATGAAGAAAATAAACAGATAGAGTTTTTTGAGTACATGGAAGATGCTTTTGATAAAAATATAATAAGATATCAAAGAAATGGTGTAACCAAAATTAAAGGATTAGAAAAAGATATAATCTTAGCAAAAGTATCAAAAAATTATATTGTGTGTAATATTTAAAAAGAATTAGGTTGATTGAGAACTTTGAAAGAGAAATAGACATTTCAAGTAAAGTCAAACATAGATATAATTGGAATGAAGGATTTAATTTTAGATGAAAATGAAAGAGTAATTGCAATTGGGTTGGAATATTTTGAAGGAGAAAGTTTAAATAAAATAAACCAACAAATAATAGAACAGATCAAAGATACCATTAGATATTTACACGCAAATAATTATCTTCATAATGATTTAAAACTAATATATCGATTAATAAAATGGAATTAAAATACTAAATTTTGGAGGAGGATTTACAATTAAATACAATTCAGATTGGATAATTGATAAAGAGACTGATTTGATCTGCTTAAAGCTGATTAAAAATATACCTGCTAGTACTAAATAACCGGCAAAGTAATTATTAAAACTGATTTTATAATCTTGATTCTATAGTATTCAAGCAGTATATTGTTTTTTAATTGAATTTTCTTTGTATCTAACTTTCACATTTTAAAAAATTTTAAAACTTCAAGCTTTCATTTTGATTTTAGTATGATTCCAGTTCTTGCTTAGTGTAGATATATCGGTGTTTCTGCTTTTATTATTGTTATTGCTGTCATTATTGTACAATATTTAAATCGAATTTAATTTCATTTTGTCCATTCTCAGCTCATTTGTTTATTGTTTAATGGACTTTAAGAGCTTTCTGGATCTGTGAAGGAGAAGAGCAAAACGGAAATGTATCCGTGTTGTTGGATCGAGGTTTTTCAGTCTTTTCAAAAGAAATTAGTTTGAAAAGATGGTGAGAAATATGTTTTTGTGTATTAGTAAAGAAGAGGTATATCAGATATAAAGTGGTACAAAACAATAAACAAAAAAAAAAAAATTGATGCATGGCGTTTTGTAACTAGCATTTGCATTACTAATGCTGATCTTACAATTGTTTTATTTGAAGAACATGTTTTTCATGATTGTAAATCTCATTCATTTGCGTCTTGAAATTTCTAAAGTTGCTGTTGTCTATATTGCCAATATTCCTCTTGAAGCAATTCCATTTCAAGAAAATGCTGCTGTTCAAACGATTGAACCTCTTGTTCTGAACTTGACAACAAACTTTGCTGATAATTGTGATTGTTTATTCCAAGAAGAACTTTCAAGCGAAATTCAATGCATTTATTATGATTACAAGCATTTTCACAAGCATGTTCACAAAAGCCCATTGGATTGGAGACACAAACACAGTCGTCAATAGCGCTGGAAAATAAAGATGAAGTAGAGGAAGAGTCTGTGTTATCAGCTTTATATCCAGTAGATCCGTTTACATTGATGAATGAACTGAAATCCGTATCATTAGATTTTAAATCTGATTCTAATTTATCAACTAAATAATGTTTAGGAAAGTTTCTTGGAACATAATCATTGTTATAATTATCATAATTGTTATAGTTATTACCATGTTTATTATAATCGCTGTTATACTTGTCATTAGACAATTGATATAATTTATTATCATTTGATGATTCCATAATCAAAAATGAGCAACTGAATGGTTATTAATAATTAATAATTTATAAACAATTAACGAGAATTTCTCAAACTTGTATCTATAAATAAATTATGATGAACTGATAAAAAAAAATTAAATGGACTTAAAAAACAAATCAAAAATTTCAACCCTTTATATATTAAGTAAATCAAGTATGTGCCTGACCATAATTTATATGATTGCTTTGTTTTATTGCATGCATGCTTTTTTGAGAGATTTTGTTTTATTGTTGTATATCTGCACTATCACTTTATTATTATTCGAAATTATTATTGCTGAATCGTAATTGTTATTCAAGATTATTGCAAGAACCCAAAATTGCCTTATCTCCATTTTCCAATGATCAGCTAGTCCTACTACACCTATTTTCTCCGTTTTCATCTCTCGTGCGGTTTGAGCAAATTTGGAAATTCTCCCACTCTTCTCCAATGTGTGTAAATCCAGGAATCCATCCGTGTATATTGCATCACATTATATCTATTATCCAAAAGCGGATGCACTACATCACCAAAATGTTTTGAAATTCAGTAATAAACCTTTTAGACAAATCTTCGAAACTCAATCAGAGTAAAAACTTATTTTGTTTTTCTTTTCAGTAAAATAGTTTATTACTCCGAGCTCGAGAAATCAACATTGAACATGAGTTCCATAGCTGATTTTATTATGATAAAATTTTTTGCATGCAAAGCATTACTAGAACTAATCTTTGATTGACAAGATGTTTGATAATTCTTGACATCCCATTTCAATCCTATAGTTTCTTCAATAGTGATTGGTTGGAATACAGGCAAAAGCCCACAATTTGTTCCTAGAATAGATTTTTCTTTCTGCTCATTGAAACCTTTGAATTGATAATCGTCTTTAAGATAGTTTGACACTTTGATATAAGTTGTCCCTTTCGGTATTAAAGCCATAATGTCCAGATTGTTAACTAAAATTATATCGTTGCAGTTTAGATGTTGGGAATATACTTGAGAAATTGTTTGCAATGTTTGATCGAACCGACCACCAATACCACCTAGCATTACAGTTTTCATCTTTCTCAGAATTTTCAATTTTTTATTCGCTTTATGAACCTCACTTACTGTTTTCCGAGTGAATTCAACCAACCCATCAACCTCATCAAATTGTTGAAAGAATTTAGCATCGTTTTTGTCTGTAACAATTTTGTGGAAAAATAACTCGCAGATATGGATAGCTTTCAATATATCTGGTGCCCATCCAGTGTCCTGCTTGATAACGATAATGCCTCTGTTTTGATAATAGGTTTTGATATCATCACGAATGGAGTCCAAATCACCAATGATAAAATCCGGCAAATAGTCATCAACTGCAACAGAACATTTGACAAGATAATCGTGCAATCTGTTAGCACCACCATCAGCACAAACATGTAGACCGCTTGAGTTCCATAACACCTCGAAAACCTCAAATGCAAGATCCACTTGCTGATTCAAAAGAATCCAGTAATTGCTCTTTGCTTCATGTTTGCTGGGGCTAAAAACACTAACCAAGTCCACGACATGAATGCCCTGCTGCTTGTAGTCCCTAGGCAAATAGACCTCCATCAACGAATCTGGGTTTTCGACAACCCTCTCAAGCCCATCCATCAGTTTCTATGTCTTGTTTACTGTTGCTTCCTCTTCTTTTCTCTTCTTTTCTTTTTTTTTTATTTTTCGCGCAACTCCAGTGGTGTGGCGCCTGCCGAACTGTTACCAAAAAGGGACGAGATCTGTTTCTCTGTTTGTTTTTGTTTTGCAGAGCTTTTAGGCTTTCGTGGATAATAAAAGAAAAATTTTCTTGTTTTGTTCTTTAAAGTATGGAAACATCATGAGCAGATATAAAAGAAAGACCACTTTGGACGAGATCCTTTCTTGTTTTGATAGCCAGTATTCTCAAAGCGACAATCAGGCTGATTTTTTCCTGAACCATCAGTCCAAATCATCAACTTCTTTAAATTTAACCAGCATACCTACTGACGATGATGGAGATCATGAAATGTTTAACATAAATGATCAAAATGATGTCAATCAAATCATAAATCTAGTCAACGATATAAGGAACAATTCTTCTTCATATGATCTTAATAATTTTGATATTAAAAATAGTTCTAATTCTGGTTTCAATTTCGGTCAAAAACTGGACTTGGATCAGTTCAGTGTTGGATTGGAATCTAAACATGCTCCTAGTCGGTTGGAATTTATAAATGAGTCGCATTTGGAGATTAAACCATTGACTAGACTTCAATCCGTATTAATTGTTGATACTAATTTCATGTTGTCTCATTTAAATGTGTTGGAAAATTTAGTGAAATTGTCTAGAAAATACCACCATGTCTTAATAATTCCTATAACTGCTATAAGAGAACTCGATGGTTTGAAAAATTCTTCAAAAAATTCTAAATCTCTATCAGCAGGAAAGGGCAAAACTGTTGGTCAATTGGCAAGATTGGCTAGTGATTGGTTATTTAAAAAAATTGCTAATAATAATCCCTATATTAAATGTCAAAGTTCATCTCAAATTATGACAAAGGGATTAACCAAAGACGATTCAATTTGGGATTGCTGTTTATATTTTAAACAAGTTTTAAAATCCTTGGTTGTATTATTGTCAAATGATAAAATATTGTGTTTGAAAGCACTAAAGGATCGTATTTTAACTGTCAGTTTTGTTCAAGATATAAATGCTGAAAGTATTGCTAAAAGGATTTATTTGGAAAACATCAATACTCCTCATGATAACATCGATATTAATATTGATACTGGTACTGATACTCATACTCTTGATGATATCCATACTCTTAATAATTATAATTTAAGAGACTCTAAATATTTCAATGAAAATGAAAATAAATCTGATGATGGGATTGATCCGTTTTATAATGATAAATACAAAGAAAACTCATTCCTATATAATCTGGAATCAAACGAAAAAACCATTCCAAAAAACCCTTATAGATCAATATCATCATTTAATGAACGTTCTGTGAAGATCTATAATGATATATTTACTTTGATTAGATCTCATTTATTTAAAGAATTTAATTCAAATGAATTTAAAGAAATTTTGTCAAGTAATAATTTAAAAAGCCTATATATTTCGATTAAAGATTATAAAGATATTATCATTTGTCTTAGTAATTTTTGGAATGAATTTTTTAAAAAATTTTTCAAATTCATTGATAGTGGTAATATAATTAATGTTGAAGAGATACTAACTAATGATGATCAAACTTATAGTCAAATTAGAATGAAATTAACCATTTTGCCTATAAATCAAAATGATTTAACTGACTTTATTAAATTTTGGAGTTTAGTACTTGATGGATTATATTTTTTTTCATCAAAGAAAAACATTGATTCCTTAGAGATATTAAAAAATTACTGGAACGAAATTGTTCAAGATTAATATAAAGATTTATTTATGCTTTCTATATTTAAAAAAAGGGAGGAAAACTATTACTAAAGACAATTTTTTAAAAAAAAAAAAAATAGTAATAATAGGAATCGTAATAGTTAAAATGTGATAGTTAAAAAGATAAATGATAGTAATGGGAAAAAAATTAGAAATGAATTAAAGGATATAAATCTCTGCCTAACCACCAAATAGAAGTGAAAATAAACTAATATAGAATGGTAAGTATTTACAGAAAACCAAAGTAAAGGGAATAATAATACCAACAATAATAATAATTTCAATAAAAAATTAAAAACAACAAAAATCAAATATCAAGCAATAGATAAAAATTAACAAATAGCTTTAAAATCAGATCTATGAGAAATTAATATGAAGAAAATTAACAATATCAATGGAAACAAAAACAAGAGAAAATAAGAGAAAAAGAAAATGATATGAAAAAAAAATGAAAAAAAAAAAAATTATAATTTTCATTATAATCATATTCATTAATATTCAATTTAATTTTATTTTGTTTCAAAATAAAACTAAAAAGTATAAAATTTTCCTTTCAAGAATTCAAAGAAAAAAAAAAGATTATCCATACCTAGCAGATTTTATTTCGCCTGAATATGGAATATTT
>JAKTTS010000368.1:0-16281 GCA_030560485.1 Ascoidea tarda (nom. inval.) | reverse complement strand
TAAAATAAAATAAAATAAAATAAAATAAAATAAAATAAAATAAAATAAAATAAAATCATTAAGCAAAATTAAAAGCCATTATCGATATTATCCAAATCTCTGAAATTATCATTTTCAGATCCGATGTTTATATCATTTTGAAGATCGGTTTCATTACGACCTTTATTTCCATCAGCGTTATTTTTTTTTTCAAATTGATTTTTCAAATGTTTTGAAATTTTTGAGTTCTTGTCGGTTAAAATATAATTATTATTGAATTCTAGTTTATCTTCAAATTCAGTATACTTTTCGGTTAAGCTATCATTAATAAGTTTGCTATTTTCACAAGGAACATCAGAATCATTTATCAAGTCACTAAAGTCAATGGTAATATTTTTAGAAGTGTTTTCATCGGTCATATTTATTGAGCTATTTAACTGATATGATGCCTGCTTGATTGAATTTGGAATTTGAATTGCTTCGCAATATTTTGTTTTGCAAGTTTTCAAATTTTCAGTTAGAGACCATTCATTATCAATTTCAGTGCTATCCACAGTACTAGCACTAATGACTTTATGTGTTGATTCTTGAATTAAGTTCATTTTTGAGTGAAGGTTATTATTTAATAAAAGAGATGAGGATAGTGGGTTGTCACTAGCATAAGCATTAAAAGAAATGGAATTGATATTAGAATTAAAGAAATTTTGAGGAAGGAGGGGGGGAGGAACAGCAGGAGAAGATAGTTTAAATTGGTTAATATTTTCATCATTGTTTAAATGTTTTTGAATATGTTTTGTATTTAATTTTTGTTTTCTTTTGATGTTTTTTGATTTTGAGAAAAGGCCAGATATGAAATTTTCACCATTCCTACGACGAGAGGTTGTATTTTGAGAGATGTTTGATTGGTCAGGTAGTTTCGAGGATAAGTTCAAGCTTCTTTTGAGGTGAAGAGATCGCTTTTTTGATTTTGAATCGTTTGATTCGCGTTTAATACCGGCAAATAATTCTGATTTATTCAAAAAATCTGATTTATTTTCAATGGTAGCAATGGGAGTTTTTTTTAGAATAGTGATCGGAAGATGGTTTAATTGAGAAGGGGTATTGATGTTAGATGAGGAAGAATTGGGGTCGACAATTGTGTTTTTGAAATAGGGCATTGAGGATAAAGTGTAGACATCAGCACGAATGGTTGGATCCCAAGTTAAGCAAGACTGAATGACGTGGGATAAGTCAGATAAATCAGGTCTTTGTAAGATGTTTTGTAGTAGGATACCTTTAGTGTAAGGTAATCTTAGGCCAAGTCTTGAAGCTAGGGATTGAGCATCATTCCAAAGACCGCCTATAGGAAGGTTGATTTGATTTTGATATTGATTATCGTATTGGTTATCGTATTGATTATCATGAAGATTTTCATTATTGATGCTGTTTTGATTTTCATTATTGGTATCATTTGAAGATAAAAAGGGAGAGCCTAAAGTTTGTAAAAGTTTCCAAATCTGGTCCAATTCGTTAATGCCAGGAAATAAAGGTTTGAAAGTGACGATTTCAGAAGCAACAGCGCCAAAAGCCCAAATGTCGACAGGAGTGGAGTAATGTCTTTGACGCAATAAGATTTCTGGAGATCGATACCACCTTGTTGATACATAAGCAGTGTAAGGATTTGTATTTTGAATATGGCGAGCTAGGCCGTAGTCAGCTAATTTGATGATATAAGGATGCTTGTAGGAAAGGTTTTGTGTATATGAGTTGTGGTATAATTTGGAAGGCATGACTAGGATATTTTCAGGTTTGACATCTCTGTGAAAGTATTTGTTTTGGTGGATATGTTTTATAGCGGCTAAGATTTGAGATAGGATTGACTTGATAGTATTTAGCGAGAAGAAGTTATTTTTTCTAATTCTCATCAACTCGTATAAATTTTGGTCCATTGACTCCATCACTATATGTAGTTTGAAGGAGGAGTTATCAATGAAGCATTCATGAACAAAGACCAGATTGGGATGCGACGGAATGGATAGAATGAAGATCAATTCCTTGACGTTGATGTAGTCATTCAAGAGGCTCAAGCGCTTTTTCATTGTTTTGATTGCTACTAAAGGTTTTGATAGGTCGTTGACGTTTGGAATTGGGTTCATTAAAGTGTTTGAGATATTTAGGAAATTAGATAGATAGGATAGATTGTTGTTGACATAGTTGTTTCTCATTTTTGCAGAGACAACAGAGCCAAAGCTTCCCTTGCCAAGGTCAGAGATTATCTGGTAGTTGTCGGAGAGAGACTTCAAGGGCAAGACATTGGGAGGATTGTTGATGTCTGGAGGCAATTGAGGCAAAAGATTTTTGTTGTAGGTAGAGTGGGTCTCGTTGTGAGTGGTGGATGTGTTGTTGATATTTTGGTGGTTTTGCATTTTGATAGGGCCTGAGGAGAGGAGGAATTGAGAGGCAAGAGGAAAGGAAAAGAAGAGAAGAAGAAGAGCAGAGCAGAGTAGAGCCTGGCCGACACAAAACAACAGCTCGGAACGACGCGCAGGGTTCGTGCTGCGTCTGCTGCGTCTGCTTCCGCCTCCGCTACTGCATCTTTCTCTCCATCCGCACCCGCTCCATTGCATGGAAGACCTTCGCCTGCAAAAAAGGACTGCTGCTGTTGCTGTGGAACAAGAACCGGAACTTCTCGTGCACCTTCGGCAGCAGAACTTCCTCGCGCCCCACACCTAAGATCCGGCACGCCTCTTCGAGCCCCATCGCCGGCTCTGGGCCTGCTGCTGTTGTTGCTGCTCGTCCAGCATACTCTGTCGCTGTTTCCCTGTACACCTGCGAAAACGCTGCTCCCACCACCCTCACTGACCGAAGCACAAAAATCACTATCTGTCCCGCAAACCGATGAGACTGTTTTCTCTGTTAGTATTCTTCTCGACGCTGCTGTTGTTGCTGCTTGTTCTTACCATTGTTTCTTTCTGCTGCTGTGTTGTTTGCTGGGAAAAAGCAGTTTTTTCTTCTTGCCTTCAGCTCTTTCACGCTAGAAGCCCTGCTCGACCCGTGCCCTATATGCACCTTTCCTGCAACAACATGCAAAATTGCATAGCTCATCTATTTACATTTGTATAATTTATTGAGCACAATTAATAAAAGCATATCACAAACAACAGCATATAGAACGAAATATAAAACAAATATTCTAGTAAAATACGAAATTAAAGCATAATATCAAAACAAAATAAAGGGAAAAAAGAAGACTAAAAACTAAAAATCAAAATCAAAAATCAAAATCAAAAATCAAAATCAAAAATCAAAATTAAAAATCATAAATCACAGATGAAATAAAAATTATTGTTCAAATTAATTGTCTCCTTTGTATAGCATACTGAAATGTATCTTTTATTTATCAAAATTTTAAAAATGAATAAAACAATTCCGCTTTTTTAAAAATTGCTCTTCTTATTCTATTGTCTCTCACCTTGTTGAAAAGATCAGTGGTGAATGTGTCTCATTTCTGCCTCCTCTACTCTTCTTGGCCATCTTCTCATTTTTTTGCAACATGTCAATAATTTCTTCTAATGGCTCTTCAGTCTCTTTACACATTTGTTCAACATTCAAAAACCCCAATTTTTTAATACTTTTCCCGTAAACGGAATTAATAGCAGAGATTATTGTTGATGAATGTGAAAAATCACCATATTCATCCATATTACTATCTTCACAATATATCGATGAGCCTTCATCGCTATCCTCAATAATAGTCGAATATTCTCCCTTATCTTTTCTATCATCTTTTTTATTCAATCTTAATTCAAAATTCTCAACTTCATTCATGCTTTTCCCTTTGCCTCTTAAAGGCGCTATGTTTTTCTCAAATTGAATTTCTGAAGATATAGTGTTAAAAGAAAACTCAGGTCTATAATCACTTCTTCTTTTTTCCTTACTCTCTCTATCTCCAATAATTGCGCTATCTTTTCTCTCTTTTTCTTCTTCTGCTTCTTCTTCATCTAACAAAATGATCTCAATTTCTTTTCCTTCCTCATTAATCTCCTTAACACTTCGAAATTTATCAATGTTTTTATCTTCACTACACGTTGTATTGGATTTTCTACTACTGCTCTTATCTCTACTTTTAATAGCTCTGCTCTTGCTCTTACTCTTACTCTTACTCTTACTTGCTATTTTGTTTCCATTACCAACTGTTTCGCAGTTATTTCCATTCTTATAACAGCTCTTTTCTTTTATTCTTTCAAATTCCCCTTCGTTATCTGATATAATCATAATAGAAAAATCTTCAGTAACCTTATCCTCATTATTTAAATTCTTATTATAATCCGACGAATTCGAATATGAAGTTTGCGAGCTTCCAAGTGATCTACCTGACTCAATGGATGTTCCTTTTGACGAAATTGATAAGTTGCTGTCATTTTCAAAATCATTCTTATTTCCATTATGCTTTCCACTCTTATTCCCAACCCTATGCTTGGGAGGAACTGGAGCAGGTCCAACCATTGTAGAATTTTCTTCTGATAACAATGATAATTCATTATTATCAACTGACTTTTCAATAATTGGTTTACTGTTAATTTGATTTTCATTTGCATTTGCATTTGCATTTTTATTTTTATTGATTTCAGCATCTTTACTACTATTCCTACTATTCATACTATTATTAGTATTATTAGTGTTATTAATATTATTAGTATTATTATTATTAATATTATTAGTATTATTATTAATATTATTAGCATTATTATTAATATTATTAGTATTATTATTAATATTATTAGTATTATTATTAATATTATTAGTATTATTATTATTAATATTAGTATTTCTGGATTGCTCTAATTTCTTTAATAATGATGACACTTCATTCGAATATTGGTTCTTTCCTAAATGTTTATTATTATTATCATTTCGAATTGCAACATTACTTGTAGATGAAGACGAAAAATTGGACAAAGTCCCACTTTGACCTTGTGGAACAGTCTTGTATATAGAATTAAATTGTTTGTTTGAATTATTAACAGGATATGTACCTGAATATGCGCTGATTTGGCTTAGATTTTTACCATTGAAATTATTATTAGAGTTTTTAGTTCTATTATTATTATTAATTGAAGGAGTTGAAGGAATTAAAGATAGACCGGCCTCATTCCCCAAGTTAGTATTAGATAAATAAGATATCTGGATAGATGGATTTGGTCCCATGTTTTGGATTTTTTGAGGCAGTGCTCCTTGAGGCGATTGGTGAACTAGATTAGACGACTGACTTATTCTTTGAGGTGATTGGGGTCGTTGAAGCGATTGGGGTCTTTGAGGTGATTGAGCTCGTTGAGGGGATTGCAACATCGTTCGAGATATTTGATTTGGTCTTTGAGGTGATTGAGGTCCTTGGTAAGTTTGGGGAATTCGATGGGGAGATGGCGGATTTTGGTTTATTTGTGGAACTCTTTGAGGTGACTGATTGATCCTTTGAGGTGCTTGGATTCTTTGATTAGACTGTATGGGTTGTTGATTTACTCTCTGAGGTGATGGAGTTCTTTGATTCTGATTTTGGTTGACCTGTGAGAATCTTAGAGGCAATTGGTTTAACCTTCGAGGCGATTGAGATCTCAACTGATAAGAAGAGTTGAGATTCTGGCTATGTATGAAATTTCCTGGGTTTTGATTTATCTGAGGCGAGAAAGGCTGCTTAAGAGTATTTGGGTGAACATTGTTGTTACCATTATTGGAAAATGGATAAGAGCTAGAAAGCTGTGCTCCTGGATGTTGGTTTGCTCCCACCAAGTTTTGTTTCTGAGGAGATGGATTTCTAGGTGGAATGTTCGATTTATGGTTGTTCATGGGTCTTCCCCTAGTTGTAGAGGTACCAAATAGGATATTTGTACCAAATTCATCAATTTGGTGAGGTAATGGAATTGGAATATTGACGCTTTCCAGCAATTGATTTGGGGTATTTTTATTCTTCTTAAACATTTCCTTTTCTGAACAATCTGGACTGGCAATGCTGCCACAACTGTTGTATTTCAGGGAGAGCTCAGATTCAAACGCTGGAGACTGCTCAAAACAAAAGCGGTCGAAGCTGTTGATGGAAGAAAAGGAAGAAGCATTGTTGGGGTTTATATACAAATCAGAACTACCAAACTTTTCAGACCCAACCAGGCCTGGGTTCGGGCAGAGTGAAACACTGTCAGAGAGAAGGTCGAGGGCAGTGGAATGTTGTTGTCTGAGGGAGGAGTTTTGCTTTTGCCTAATGGGGAATCTGCAGGTGTGTGCAAGGCTGGGCATGCTTTCCGACTGGACGCCGGCTGTGCTTGGAGACGCATTGGGAAACGCACTGCTGCTGGCTCTGCCTCTACCATTTTTCTTGCTATTGTTCTCATCCTTTCCTGCCTCATTTGCAGTTGGCTGGCTTTCAAGCGTTGCTAGTGGTGATGCTGCTGCTGGCGCTTGCTGTTCTTTGCTCTTCTGAAATGTCTCCTCTGAGCAGTTTGAAATGGCTCCTTTACCGAGAAAACTCAACATGTTCTGGACAGGGCTGTCAGTCACTCCGAAAATGCTGTCATAGCTGTTATTTCCAACAAAGTCTATGCTGCTTCTCCAGTTGATCTCCTCGAGTGATTTGTATCTGCCTTTTCTGAATAACAAACTTTTCCCTTTTTTGATTTTTCCAATGTTATAAGAAATAGGGAGATGGCTAATCTTGGGTGGTAAATTGATTTCCTCAGGTATTAGAATGGAGTAATTGTTTGATTTTTCTCCTGCCAGAATAAGCAATTTTTTTTTTTTTTTAAAGGAGTTTTGTAAGGAATATGTTGAATAATTTGAATGTGTTGAACGATTTGAAAATGCCGAATTAATTGAAGAAAATGATGAATTATTTGAATGATATGAATGATATGAATGATATGAATGATTGGAATGATTGGAATTAATTGGGGACGTTGATGGTGATTTTTTCTTCAAGACCTTTTCATATGAATTAATACTGCTTCTGAAATCGTCGTTACATAAACTCGAGTCAATATTATTGAAGTTTTGTTTAACTGAAGCGTCATCATCAATTGTGTAGTCAGTTCTTCCTCTCCCTGTATCCACTTTAATAGAAGTTTTTCCTTCTTTTACTTGATCTTGAAAAATTGGTGACAAATTTCTAGATTTCTTTTTTGAGTTATCATTAAAATATGTCAAAGGAAGTAAAAATTGAACCGACGAGGTAACATTACTATTGCTATTGTTATTAATATTATCCATGTTATTTATATTATCTATGTTATTTATATTACCTATGTTATTTATATTATCACTGTTATCATTATTACTGTTTTTAAAAGAATGGTTTGGGGGAGATGACAGATCTTTATTAGCGTTAGAACAACTAAAATTTGGTGCTTTTAATGATGATTTTAAATAGAATTTTTTAGACCTCTTGCTTGTAGAGTTATTGCTGTTATTCTTTAATGTATCATTCAATATATCGAGAGAAATATCCTCTAAATATTTTTTTATACTATCACTATTTTCTTGAGCTTGTTCTCTTTTGTTTCGATCCTGAGCATTCAAACCGTTGGTTAAATCATTATCTTTTGAAAAATTTAAAGGTTTTTCAAAATTAAATTCAACTTGACTATCTTTTTCAATAAACTCTTCAACTAAAGGAGATCTCAGAGAATAAACTATGTTCTGATTCTGATTCTGATTCTGATCTTTTAACACTGGTAAAAAACTCTTAATCGGAGACGGTGAAGGCAGAGGTGAAGGAGAAAAACTTGAAGAATTAAATGAATCATTCACAGATGAATCAGAAAAATGATTCAATGCAGGCACACTTAAATAAAAGCTATCGTCATGTTCTTTTGAATTGTTTTCTGAATTATAATACGGAATTGATGCTGAAAGGTATTGTTCATGTCTAGAAGGATTTTTCTTCAAATTAAATCTTCCCATTATATTATATTATATAAATATGAATTGAAATGCAATTTAAATAAAAATGATGATGGCCGTTTTTTTTGAGAATAGTGATACTGGTTAATTAAAATTTAATCTAAAGATGATTTTTGAAAAAAACAAAAAACAAAAAACAAAAAACAAAAAACAAAAAACAATAAAAAAAATAATAAATAAAAGGAAATAGTCAAAAACGAATTTAGTTAAAATATTAAGATAGAAAAGACCTTTTAGAATTGAAAAATTTATTTAATAGTACCGTTGCTTTATTATTATAACATTAATCGAAAGAAATTTGATAAAATATGTTTCTAGTTATTGATAAGTATTAATTGATATGGGCTTGCTAATTGATAAACGAAATGGATTCAAAGTGTAATAAAAACATGGATGTACAAGTTATAAGTACCTCTGTTCTTAGCCTAAAAAAAACAAGAAATTATTATAAATATATGCTTTACAAATATCTAGATTGTTGTAAAAAGAAAAGAAAACTTATTGAAATCTAAATTGTAACATTAATCAGTCCTTTTTTAAGCTTTTTTTAAATAATACTTCTCTATTAGTTGTATATTGTGAATTTTACCATTAAACCCCAAAACGGATAAAAGTAAACAACAAATGATTCTTTTAGTTTGAATCTGAAATTTTCCATTTTCGAAAATTATGAGTGAAAATCATGAATGGAGTTTGAAGCCCGTGCATTCTGCGCATCAAGATACATTTTAAACCAGCCCTGTGGGTTCTATTGACGGAAGTGCTTTGTTTCTTCAGCATGGTGTGAAGCACAAAAGTATGTGAATATTGTTGATAAGAGATACATCGTCGTCAATTCTCAATCAAATGAACGGGGCAGGAAGCTTTGGCATAAGAGCATTTGTTCTGGAGATTGGCTATTCAGTAGCCAGTACTGGTTTGTCATCCTAGACAGCTTTTTTGGGGCTTTTACCAGCTGGGCACCTGATTGTATTTTCTAGTATTTTAATGGTGTGCTATCTCTATATGTTACAAGCCAAAACAATTGTTAAACGAGGGGCATTATAATAGCACCAGTCTGCAAACTGGTAAGCTGGCTCAAATAAAAGTAGCTTATTGTCCCAATCATTTTGAAGCACATTTGAATATCCGCCAGGAATCAACCAGTAATATACTAGTCAGCCACACCGATTACTTGGAAACCCAACCTTAGGTAAACCAAAAGTAGAATGGGATAATTCTAAATCCCTACCAATAAAACCGCCATCAGTTTGGCTGAGACCATGAGTTCTGGTGTTACTCACCACAGTCACGTGTGTAATCCGTTGAGCTGCCAACAGAAGCAGATTGTGCATGGACATTCCGTTGGAAGATTTTAGATGCCGGCTTCGCACTCAAGCACTGATTCAAATCCCAGATATGACTGGCGAGCTTGATGAAACACAACTCAGTAGTGTACCTTTCCATATCTTACATCTTCAGATTGACTTGCTGTTCGTCTTTATTAAAATGTCTATTTAGAATTGGCATTAAATATTTCTAATTGCTCGACTAAATAAACAAACAGTCATCGGAAATTATTCTGTATTCACATTTGATCATTCACAATTGTAATTGAATCAATTGACTTTGAAAAGCTGAAAAACTAAATTATTAATTGCTTTATAGTACGAAAAATCTAAGGAGTAATAAAATGATAGAAGGCTATAGAATTAAAAAAAAAAAAAATAATCAAAATAAATACCAAGCTAGTAAAAGTAGCAAAAAAAATATATGACTATTTATAAAAGGATAGTAAAAGAAAAATGAAAATAATAATGCAGAAAAAAATAACTTTGAATGGTTTAATATTAATACAGTACTTTTAAAACAACTTCTATTCTACTTTCTTTTCAAAATCAACATTTGCACCAGTTCTACTAGCAACTGCTGAGAGATGGGTGATTTTAGCTGATAAAACTGTTCCAAGGACTTCAGCTTCTTTTTGTCTGTCTTCGAATCTAGTAAAGACATTTCTTCCTCTAGCAAACCAATAAATAATACAGTAGGTACAAAATCCAACAGTAATAACTGAAACATAGTTCATATTATCTTTTGTTGCTGGCATTGTCATTGGGAATGAATAGAAGACTACTGCAAAAAGTGTCCAGCATAAAGTAACAATATTAGCAACTAAGCCAAATTTTCCTAACCAGAATTTTCCATGAGGAACATTGTCTCTACCTCTGTATAATAAACAGATAATTGGAACTGCGTAACTTAATAACAAGAAGACAATACAACTGGTGACCATACTATTATAAGCGGTGGTTGATCCCATGTAAATGCAACCAACGACAGCACACCAGAAACATGACATAAAATGAGCATTGATTGGCATCTTTGTCTTTTCATTAACTATTGACCAATATTTGGAACCTGGAAGACCATTATCTCTTGCAAATGACCAACAAAGACGTGCTTGCCATGTGTGAGATGCAATATTACAACCAACAGCTGTCAAGACAACCAAACATTCTAGGAAAATAGCACCACCTTTGTTACCCAAGGCTTGATAATAAATATCTAAAATTGGGACACCAGTATTTGAGTTAAGAATATCATCCAAGTTATTAATACTAAAAAACATGGCAATGGAATAAAACCAAGATGTCACAAAACCGATGGCAACAGTGCAACAAATTGAAATTGGAATTAAAGTATCAGGGTTGTTGATTTCTTCTGCCATATGAGTAGCACAATCTAAACAAGAAAATGACCAATTGGGATTGATTAAACCAACAATAAATGCGATACCTGCACTTGACCAACCGGTACCATTATCAAAATCAGAGAAAACAAAACTAGCTGGTTGGTAGTTACCTGAAGAACAACTTAAAACAGTAATAGTAATAATGACAAAGGAGCTCAATGAGGTGTAAAGAGCAGCTTTGGAGAAATGAGGTAAAGGTTTTTCGTAAACGTTGAAAACAGATAAAAGAACATTTAAAATTTCATAGGTAATAAAGACATGCCATTGTTTAACAACAAAAGTACTGTCACCATTGGTGAGAACCCACATACCAACAACAGCAGTGGCGATACTCATTGTAACAGAAGCAGAAGTAAAGATTGAACCAGCCCATGCTAATGAACCACACATGTAAGCCCAGAATCTTTTATAGTTTTCAGGTGCTAATTGGAAAGTCCAGTAATATTGACCACCAGCAGAGTTGTAGATACTTGATAATTCGGATAAGGATATGGCTATTTGGGTTGAGATAACTGCAATGATAATGATACCATAAACAATTGACATTGGACCACCAGATGAGATACCAGTAACTAAAGAAGCAGAGATACCAAACCAAGAGTTGGTTAAACCAAAACCAACACCTAATAAGGACCAAATAGTGAAGTTACGACGCAACTCTGGCTTATAACCAGCTTCAGCGATTTTTAAATCAGCCTCAGCTACCTTTAAAGCGTTGGCAGCATTATTTCTACTAGCTGTAGAAACAGAATTAATAGAATCTATATTATGAAGTTGATTTTCCTTTTCCATCTCTATTTCTATTATTTCAATAATTTATTATTTGAATTTTTTCAGAAAAAGAAAGTAAAAATTAAGGAATATCAAGACTATTAAAAGTAAACAGTAAGCTCGAGAAGAAATTATAGTAAAAAAGGTAATAAGATAGTGATAAAAAGTAAAAAAAGAGATATTTATATCAATTTATACCAATTTGCACCAGTTATATACATGATAAGGTTTAATATTCCAAAAAAATAAAAAAATTCAAAAAATACAGTTAATATAGTTCAGCGATGTAGAGCTAAAAAAAATAATGATAAGAATTTAATCGAACAGTATAAATTACACTCTTATAATTCCAACATAGCTGAAGGGAATATTCCAAATAAAGCTGCTGCTGATAAATGGAAAAATAAATACACTGGTCTTAAAACCTCTTGATTATGATTAGCCTATCATAAATGTAATCTTAAAGTTTTTAGAGCAATCTTAGTACAATTTTGTTTACAGCTATTTCACGTTTCATGTAACTTATTATCTACAAAATGAAAAAATACAACCAAATCCTTTCTTCTATTTATCCAGCAACCAAATTGATAAAACCAAAATCTCCAGAACCTTTTTTTCTAGAATCCTGTTTAGAGCACATCAAGCGGGAAAATAAATAACCTGTCAAACCAAGGCCTCCAGACAAAACCAGATATAGAAGAGCCTTGCTCAGTGCTTTTCACATAGGAAAATTGCATAAAGGCTTTGAAAAAATAGCTGAAAAGTGTGCAAAAAAAAACCCCAAGTAGATCTCTTGCCTTTTTATTGGGTTCTGACTAATCATTTCAGTGAACTGTTCTTCTTAATCGTTGCACTTAGAGCCATGCCAAATCAATGTGTGTCACCTGACACATTTCTTAAAACCGGTCTAAGCAGCTGTGCTATGCAGTATTATACATAATCAAAGATTGGCAATTGGTTCAAAACGGCTCCTGAACCTAATTTCGAGGGTGTCGGATTTTCGGATTTCGAGTTCTGGAGTGTAGTCCGGTGTCGTAACAATTACGTGACCGGTGATAGCCCAAGAGAAGTTGTTTCCAGCGCAGTTTTGTTTTGCACTGTGTTTCACCCAACTCAAAGGACTCTTCAACCATCAGAATTGCCAGAATTATAAACAAATGGGTCTGTGAATCAGCATCGGTAAACAAGTTGCCTCTAAAAAATACTTCAAAAACTCAAGCGAACTGTTTCTGAGACATTTGGACCCACTAATTAGAAAATATTATTTGTCCTCTGTTTTCTCTCGTTTTGCATGTTAAAAAGCAAGACTTTAAAGAACTTTGAGATATCTAAATTTGTTCAAAAAGATGCAAAGAATTTTTTAATAATTTTCTAGGTTTTTTGAAGCTAAATTGTTTCTATGCGCAGAGATTCTTTATTTCATTAGAATTGTTATAGAGCATATATTTCACTGGACCACTGGTTTTCCTGAAAGATTGCCAGTTTTAGTTTAGATTCGGTCTACTAAATACAATTACAAGCAAACATCTTTTCTTTCGAATACAGTTATCAATTCCAATAATTCAAGGGCACTAATGGGATTTGTTTGCTTTCTTTGATGTCCAGTGGACTGCAAGGCATTTCAATGTGCTTGTATTATCTTATAATTTATGTTAATTTGGAAATGCAGAAGAATTTTTTGCTTTAAGGGTTTTTATCGAAAATATATCAAGAGGTGATACTTCTATTAATCTAATCTTGTAGAGTATCGGTTATATAATCTGCATTCATTATCAATATTCTGTGACAAATTAAAGTTTTAAATTATCTTAATTCTCCGACTGCACAAAACTTTATTTTATTTTTTTGCTCTATTTCATTTTATAGTCTGGGCCAATCAGATGCTTTCAAAGTTGTATGATTAGTATATTACGTAACACCTGTTCTACTAACAATCAACTATATTTTCAATGTCTGTAAATTAATAAAAGATAATTAAATGTCTTCCAATGATTTCAATGATTTCACTACGATTTCAAATACTTTGAAATTCAAAGTATAATATATTCCAAATCCATATATTTATTGAAAAGAATCTACTTTCCTAAAACGGAATCTTTAAATCACCACAAAAATACCATGTATGTGTTCCAAGTGCATAGATTAAGCCTAGTTGTATTGTTATTCACTTTATTTAAAAGGATAATTCCAAAACTCTTATTTGCTAGTAAAAACTAAAAGTTTAATGCGAATCCTAATTTGATCTTGATAGTTTGCCATTTGCCTGATAATGAAAATTATACTAGCATTTAATTTTAACAAAATCAAACAAAATAAATAATCACCTATGTATCAAAAAAATATTTATTATTTTCAAACATAAATAATACAATTCCAATTATCGGTAAATTGCTTGTCTGAAATACAACTAACCCACCCAACTGATTACAAAAAAATTTCAAAGATTTTTAAAAGATATCAAAGAACTTTTGCCAAATCACCAATCATTTTAAATGCTTATTTTTTTTATTCGCACAATACAAATTAGCAAATAATATACTAATTTCTGATCTATTATTTTGATTCTTTTTTTTTCTTTTTCTTTACACATAACTTAAAAATAAAGAATCTTAACTTGTCATCATATTCTTGGTTTTTGTTTCACAAAATCCTTAATAAATCTCACTTATTAAAAGTTCAATAATATAATAAACAGATCATATAATAACTAATATCAAATTATAATGGCAAGAAAACAATAATATTATAAAGGATGAACCAGTGTTAGGTTTCAATCAAACTTTTAAAATAATGACTGAAGATTTCCTAAATTTGTAAATTTAGAATAGATAGAAAACCAACCCACCAAGGATAATCAAAAAATTTATAGCTTTATAGCTTTATATTTTCATATCCAAGTACTTTCCCAAACAAAGCTTATGAATCTATATTAAATCTTCACTTACATTGGACCATAATCTAACCGATCGATCCCACCCGCCAGAAATGATTTTATCACCATTTGCATTAATATCACAACTCATTATTTTATTATCAATGTGTCCTTTCAACGTTTTTACTTTAATCCAACTATCCGCTGACCAAATTTTAAGTGAGCCATCATAAGACGAACTTACCAAAAATGTGCTTGAAGAATTCGTTCTAGGTTTAAATTCGTCCAGAATACTATCTATTTTATTTGCATTTTCTTTAAAAAATTTTATATCGGAAACTAGTTTATTGTGTGCCGGAATGGTAAATAATGGTTTAGTATTGTTATTTTCATTTTTTTGATTATCAAGTTTTAAATTATAGCGCAAATCCCAAATTTTTATTGAGCAATCAGCTCCCCCAGTTGCAATTTGATACCCATTATCTGACCAATCAGAGGCAAAAATACCTTTGATATGATCGTTCAAAACCATTATAGATTTGCCTATTCGTAGGTCCCATACTCTCCCGATTGCGTCAAGCCCACCTGAGAACATTAATGCTCCATCACATTGAAACGAAATTGAATAAACTTCTTTTGAGTGTCCCTCTTGTAAATATACTTCTTTATTCTTATTCAAATCCCATATTCTCCAAGTTTGATCAAACGAAGAAGAAGCTAAAAACTTTCCAGATGAATGAAATATTGTCTTTATAACTCGGCTTTCATGTCCTTTTAATGTAGATATAGGCTTTGTTGATTCTAATGACCATAAATGGATTAAATTGTCTGACGAGTTCCCAGTGGCTAGAGAAATTTCTCGGTCATTTTGTGAAATTCCAGAAAAGGGATGCCAGTCAATTCCTGATAGTTTGTCATCAGAAGAACCAGTACAATCGTAATTTATAGATGATATCAAGTTTGAATCCAAAACTTTTAACTCGCCAGCCCAAGAGCCCATTGCAATTTTATCACCTAGTGGTGAAAATTTCACTGATGATATTGCTCTGTTAGACAAAATATTGGATCCTATCAATTCAAACTTTGATAACCTATCATTGACACCTCTTCTGTACTTCAATTGGTCTTTTAATGGTATTTGAAGCAATTGATTTTGAAATGCAATTCTTCTTTTTGCTTTAAGCAAAGAGTAGTTAACCAAGTATAGCCGGGCTTTTGTAATTTCTTCAGACCCTGGAGTAAAAAATTCTTCATCTTCATCTTCATCTTCAATATCGTTACTATTAAATTTAGAGTCACTGTTTATTTCGTTTTCGTCATCCGACTCATACATAATTTGGTCTTCATCATCAGCAGTCATTATACTAGTTTCCAAGCAGCTTTAGATTCTTTCAATGATTTCAGTGCTTTCTTTCCATCTTCAAAGATTGGTTTTGGTTTTTTTCTGCTTAGTCAAAAAAAATAAAACGGAAATCCGCTCTCAAACCCAAAAATTACACACAATGCAAACAATAAACAGGAAGTGTGAAATAATTTTTATTTATTTATCTATATATAGTATAGCAGGCAAATAACTAACAAAAGTCGATGAAGAATAAATCAAAAGAACTACAGATCAACCTCCAAACTTAGGCACAGAAGAAATCTTTGGCGATCCATCAGAAGAAACCTCGGCAATTGGGGATAACAATGAATTGTTGCTGAACATTGGAATTGGTAAAAAATTCTCATTTGAACTAATTGTTTCAAGAGATTTTAAGCTATGGTTACTCTTAATTGAGCTATCTCTATGCAATGATCCTTCTCTTGAAAATAGTGTCACTGTTTTGCTACCATTTGGGGATTTGAAGATATTAAAATTCGATGAGACAGATAAATCCATCAAACCTGGTTTAGGTTTTTTTGAGTAACTATTGGTTCTTAAGATTCCGCCTTTTGAACCAAGTTTCACTTCCTCTGGGTTCAAAGCAACTTTTCTCTTTGTGTCAATAATCTGGTAATT
>JAKTTS010000367.1:0-16314 GCA_030560485.1 Ascoidea tarda (nom. inval.) | reverse complement strand
GTTTTTCAGGAATATCAAGAAATTTTTTTGCAAAAAGCTTTTTTTTTTTTTATTTTTTTTCTTTGATTTCACTGTTGGATTGTTAGTAATTGATTTGTTGATAGAAGAAAAAATAAACAACTGGAGAGCAAAAGGATGGTTCAAGTGAATTTCTTATATATGAATTTCCAGGAATCCAAAAAGACAACCTCACAACAAAAGACGCACTCATATTGTTTTTTTTTATCAAAAAGTAACATCAAATTCTAAATTAGCTTAAATCAGAGGGAAAGAAAGTTGGAAAGTGAATCTGGAAATGGACCAATAAAAAGATGAAGGGCAAACTTTTGATAAGCCCTTAGACAGCGGTAAGTGAATATCCTGCTAGGACGCAAAAAGTAACCTTGCAGCAGGACGCCCGTTTAGAAAGGTTTCCTACGCAAAACGGCCAGATAGTGCAGGGTCCGGCACTTTGACACTGACCGGATCACATGACCGGAGATTTGAGTCCTGCCAGAAGGGGTGCTGTGAGAGATGGGGCTGACAGCTTTGATGAAAAACCAAGTCCAGCGCACGAGGTGCCGAATGCAATCGGAGCTTCTGCGTCCGGATAGAACAAAGGTTTCTGCTACCAACACGCCAACGATCAAAGACTATTTTCTAGAAGAGGCCTGCTAATGTTCTGCAGAGGTTTTGTGCACAGAAGCTCCAACGCTTCAAACACCATTATTTGAGAACCTGCGCTATCAGGAAGAGGGCGCCCGTGAGCATCTGATTGTGGAGCAGTTTTCTGTATTATCTTTGATTATCTTTGACTATCTTTGGAGTGGATGCTAACTCGCTATTTCAGCACCAGATTTTCTTGAAAACCAGCTTGTTTACAATCATTCAGATCAAACCCACTGGTTTAGCGACTATGTCTATTGGGGGGAGCTGGAGAACTTTTGTGGGCTAAAACTGAACTTCCGATAAGTAGCCAACACTAAGAAAACAGTTTTAGTAATCATAGGTATGATTTGTCGCTCTTGGGTTGGTTAAAGTTGAGTTTTGAAATTAACTCATCTATTCTACATGTTGAATGGATCGGTTGTTTTAATTGCTATTATTGGTTTTCCACAGATGCTTTGCATTTCTACTGAAGAAAATATTAGCTGCTCTGAGTAATTTGGTAACTCAGACCTTTTGGGTGTGCAAATAGTGCCAAATACGAAAGCGATTTATTATGATCGCGTGTTATCTGAGAGAACGCATACTGATTTGATTTGATTTGATTACAATATCAATGAATTTAGAGTTTACTATAATATTTATTTTGTATTTTCAGATTATTATTCTTAATGCTTTTAACTTTCTGGCATTCTTGTCATATGAGATCGATTCTCCGTATTGTTAAGAGAGGATCTTGTTGGCACTAAATAACACTGATTTCTGGAAAAACTGATATTTTTCACTGTGCTTTTCAGAAAATTTGGGATCAGTCTTTATCTGCTCTTTGTTATTTGCTACTAGCACAAGAACACAAAGTAGATTTGACGCTAGATGCTTTAGGAAAGACTGGTTTATTGGAGTTTGCTCTTTACTTTTTGAGTTTGTCTCAATTTAAGACACAAAGAACAACAGTTGGAGGAAACTGATGGTTTGATATTGGAAATACTCATGTCCAATATCATTTAAGGGACTGGCGAAGATCTGAAAAGAAACCATAGGTTTTTCTTTTGCAAAACCCCGCAATCGAACCTGTTTCCATGAATTACTTTTTGCCAAACTGAATCAATAGAAAAGTCTATCGCACTGGCTGCTCATTAAACGTTGTTTATACTCTCACTGGTTGCAATTCGCGGACTTCTCCGTTTTTTTCTTTTCACTGGCACAATTTTAAGCTTTTTCAATTCAAAAGCCAATTTGAAAAATTTTCTCTTTGACTTTTGGCTTTGAGCACAGATAGAAAAAGCTCGTTCTGCTGTTCGTATCAAGGCATCTGCTTGAAGATTGCAATCACTACTGTGCTGGATGATAGCTCAGCTGCAGTGATAAAGATTTCCTCTGCTGTTTTTTCGGTGTCGCCGGTCTCGTGATAGTCTTTTTGAGTTCTTATCACACGCGCCTTTATTGGAGAGTGGATTTATGACAGCTCCCGCTTTGTTTTCTCTTCATGTTCGAAGGGGGTCTGCTTTGGCTTTAGGTCAGCTCTATCGTGATTATGGATAACAACTGTGCTCTTCCTCCATTCAAGCTGAGCTGCTCGCAGAGTTGAGAAACAGCTGTGTGTAAGTGTATTAGAAAAACTTGCTAAGGTAATCCTATTCAATGTAAATTATAAAAAATCAAAATCAAAATCAAAATGTTAGAATAAAAATAAAAACAAAAATAAAAATAAAAACAAAAAAATAATCATCCGTAGACGGTTTGTCAATAGAATTTTTTTTTCCTTAAACTAAAATTAACCATAAACCATCAATTTCTTGTTATCGTTTTTAAAGAATATCCAGCCCAAGTAAACTGCCAACAGAAAAGATACCACAATACTCAACACACTGTAAAACGTGATATAAAAGCTAACGGTTCTAGAAACAATGTTGTGAGCAAATGAACTAGGCAAAAAACTCTTATAGGATCCTTCAGATGTGAGAGTGCCGTCATAAACTTGACTTTCCTTATTATAGTAACTAGCCATATAAAATTGGAATGAAGCGACCGCAAAAAAACGAAATAATTGAGAATTAGGAGTTCTCACTATTTGCCAAATAGGATACCCAATGAAGCATATCGACAATATTATGCCAATAAAACATATAGCAATCGCTGCCTTCTTTGGAATTAAATTGAAAATTTTATTTTGGCTCCCTCTATCTGAATTGGAGGCTTTATTGTAGTTTCGATCAGCATAAAATTGAATCAATGGCCCTAAACATAAAATAATCAAAACAGTGTATGCAAAATAAACCACAGTCAATGCAATAATTAGTCCTTGTTCAAGATCGGTGTAAAAGGATCTTACGATCATATTAATGAGATACCCAGTAATGAAATAGATATTAAAAACAAACAATGAAACAAATCTCAACTCAGCAGTCTTACGGATTCTTTGATTCAAAAACAATTGTTTTTGCATTTGCATGTTTATTCTTTTCTCTTCCTCATCCTCATCCCCATCATTGGAATTATCATTCCCTGTAACGGGTCTATCACTAGGTTCTATAGTCTTAGCTTTCTCATTTCCATCGACTCTTAATTCATTATGAAAAAATGAATTGTAATAATAATATCCTTTAAAATAGCAATAACTTAGACAGATAAATCGCAACATGGATATTCCAAATATTGAAAATCCAAACAGAACAATAGTGACGAAAAAATCATTGTTTATCATCCGATTAAAGTAATCATACACATAAAAGCAATATGATAGCTGTCCGTATTGATTTAACACAAACACATTTTGAAAAAACAAAATAGCCAACACGAGCGACTTGATCGCAATCAAATTCAATGAAAACGACTGGTTTTTGGACTTATTATCAGTTGGTTGATAGTTTTGGATCTGCCAAAACAAAAAACCAACCAATATACACACAAATCCCTCACCATATATGACTGATGCAAAATTCGATTTAATAAACTTTGTGGGAAACTCAAAAAACGTGTACACATCTTCACCAAATGCATCAATAAACCTTTCTGGTACTGAAGTATTCATTTCATCGTTGAAATTATTAGTTTTGATAAAATACACAATTTGCAATGCAATGATAGCAGATGTTAATAAAAACAAAATGACAATGAATGCATACTCAATTTTCAAATTCAAGACGGATTGGAAATTTTGAAGAGTTGAGTTTGACAGTGTGAGTTTCTTCCTACTGTCTGTTGATTCATTTAATGACTTTATATGATTGATAGTATTGATATTGTTGATATTGTTGGTATTGTTGGTATTGTCTTTAATGTTGTAAACACGCTCAGGGTTGTTTTCGAGCCCATTACTTGTGCCTTCACCCAACTGGTGACCCGAAGCAATGGCTAGTTTTTCATATGTAGCTTTCTTCTTGCTAAAATACTTTCTGGTAGTTTTCCATTCTTGAGACAAAGATTTATTTTTTAATCCCTTTTTAAAGTTTGTTGCAACTTTAACACCAGATGTGAGATTCAATAGCAATAAAAAGAAATAGAAAAAGAAAAATACCTTCAATACAAAGAACTTGATGGGGTATTGGTGCACTGCTCTGTTTTTGAATATGGTTAAACATTCATGCAATGCAGTAAAAAAATATAATAGATGGATACACCATGTGATAAAAAACAAATTAAAATTCTCTGTTGATGCTGCATAGTCATTGACACTGAGGTATACTGGTACAAGGCATAAAAATATTACAATGTAGTAACTCATTTTGGTGAATTGGACCATGTCTATGAACAACAATAAAAACGCTGGTGACATAAATCCACTTAAGATTAAGCCAGATCGATGCAAGTTGAAAACATTGATTAATTTCTTTTTTTCAAATGAAAAACCAACGTTGGAAGAACCCAATCGGTTGAATACGTTTCTTGCAAAAATAAAAAAGACGATGAATTGACATAGTAAAGTTAATGCAGAAATACCAATCAAGAGATAACTAAAAGCCTTGAAAATAGCAGGAGTGTTACCAAATGAATTACCAAACAATCTGATTTCAGTGTCAGAAGAGCCATCAGGATTATAGACAAAGGGTATTTTTTCAAATGAAGTGGCAGTGTTTGAGTATAAAACAGCAGTAAAAATTAAAATTAACGTCAAGAATAGTAGAAGAAAAATAAAAAGAATATTATTTTTTTTCTTTAAGGAGTGAAAAGTTAAAATAGCCTGATAGAATTTAGCATATAAAAGAATTATAGTTGGCAAGAAGATATCAAAGGTAGTCGAGACAGTATCTTCAGTTGCATATTTAGTTAAATAAACAGGTTTGAATAAATAATTGTTCTCGACATAGGATTTATCATAATAGGTATTTGATAAGATGATTAACTTGATTAAGATAAATAATTGAAATGGAATAGAAACTATGATATTTGCAATTGAAATGAAACCAATAATTCTAAGAACTCTTGTCTCGCCCGTTGTTAATTGATCGACATTTTCAGATGTCGAAGGTATATTTGGATTGTAATTAGTGTTTTCGTTAAGTGAGATTCGACTCAAATTATTTTCATTAATATTATCATTGGTATTATTAGGATGAGCAACGTCAATTCTGTTATCATCGCTATCATTATTATGAAAATTTATTTGATCATTATCGATTCCTTGGAAGAATCTTGTTGTATCATCATCGGTATATTTTGTATCTGGAAGATTGAAAAGATCTAAATCATCGTCAAAAGGGACGTTGTCATTCTTACTTGAGTTATCTTTGTCCTTATCTTTTACACTATTGGGAGCTTTTAAGCTGGGATTTTTTGAATGAGCTGAACCATTTGATGGAGTTTGTTGTTGCAGTGGGTCGTTGAAATCATTCATTTCATAGGCAGCTGAGTTGGCAGGAGCCATTTTAAGAACGAAATGAAGGCCAATTTATCTGATGTGAATGTGTTAAAATAGATTATCGAGTGAATAGATTTAATAGAAAACGATAGTGGATTGAGAAAAATAATTGGTTTAATAGATCTACTTTAAAAGCAGAGGATTGAGAAGCAGAAAAAGCATTGTTTCCCAGCTTTTAACGTTGAAGTATTTATAGTCTGGGAGCTGAGTAAGGAAAACAAACATTTTCATGGATCAAACTAAATTCTGCCCTCTGACTGAGTACACCCACTGAGTATGCATACTTCTGCGGGTTCTGCAGCTTAGGTAAAGCGCATGCAGGATCCAAGGTTCCGGGTGCTTATTTTTAGCACCTTTTGTTCCATTTTTGGAAAAGCCCCAAATAGAGAAAGAGCATGTGACCACACATGCTTTTAATCACAGATACAGCCATATCATTGGTTAAACAATAATTAAGAGGCTCATATTATACAAAAGTAGCACCTAAAGAACCTGATTTAATGCAGATTATCTTCTATAAAGATTTAAGAAGAGAAAAAAAAATTAAAAAGTTATATGGACGAGTTGGGATTCGAACCCAAGACCTCTTGCTTGCAAGGCAAGCGCGCTACCATCTGCGCTACACGCCCAATAGTTTTTACGGTTTTTGCGTCAAGGTTTTTATAATATTTATGTGCTATTCTTATGCGATATATTTATCAAAGTATTGAAATTGGTGTTTTTTTTGTTTTTTGTTTTTTGTTTTTTATAATGTTGGAAATATATTATTTAGTATAGTTTTTCAAATAAATGGTTTTGTGTTTTATAGGCTAAATAAAAATGCGTAAGTAACTGATATTGATAAAACCAAAAATGCGCCAATTGCCCAAATACCATGATACCATTTATTTACAGCACCAGTTCTGGAAAAGGAAGGAATTGGCATTACAGCTAATGATAAGAAGTTATAGTTTTTAGTTGAAAAGGGTGGATAGCGACATTTCAATAAAAACTCGTTCCAAAATGGTTGTTTTATCATTGTTCTTTTATGAACAAAGGAATCGAAGGAATATTTTCCATGATAGTTTCCATAACCCGATTGACCAATTCCACCAAAGGGAGCATTAATGACTGCAGGTTGAACTAATACATCGTTTACTATCCCAGAACCGCTTCTAATTCTTTTAAAAAAATATTTAACCTCGTTTTTGTCATCTGAAAATATATATGCAGATAATGGTGTGTCATGGTATTGAATAATTTTATCGCAGGCTTCAACCAAACTACCATATTTGACAATGGGTAAAATAGGACCAAAGATTTCATCACTCATAGTGATATCATCCCATTTAACATTTTTCAAAACTGTTGGCTCAATGAAATTAGTTTTGGAATCGTAATGACCACCAGTGACCAATTGACCGTTACTGTTATTTAAAAGATTCATTAGCCTGTCGAAATTTTTTTGGTTAATGATGTGAGCAAAGTTCTCATCCGAAGAAGTTAAATCAGGGAAAAATTCATCTTCGATTATTAGTTTGATAAAGCCTGTTGTAACTAAATCATATATTTCTGATGGCACTAACAAATAATCAACAGCAATACAAGTTTGACCACCATTTGTGAATTTACCCCATAAAATTCTTTTTAATATTGTTTTTAAATTTTTCTTCAAGTTGATGTTATTTGTAATAATTGCAGGAGATTTCCCACCTAGTTCTAAAATGACCGGGGTGAGGTTTTTCAAGGCCTTTTCGGCTACAATTCTACCAACAGTTTTTGAACCAGTGTACAATATTTTGTCAAATGGTTGATTTAATAAAGTAGTTACTTCTTCAACTGAACCATTGACAAATCTTAGAACATTTTGGTCAACTCTTTCATTTAATTTGCTAATTAAAATCGAGGTGAAATGTGAGGTTAATTCGGATGGTTTTGCAATAACACAGTTTCCTGCAGCAATTGCACCAATAATTGGTTGCAAAGTTAATAATAAAGGATAATTAAATGATGAAATAATCAAAACAACACCAAGCGAAATACTTTGGATATAAACCTCTTTGGTTGAACTGAATAAAAAAAAGGGGCTTTTGCTGATATATTCCGGCTTATTCCACTTTTTAAGGTTGTTAATGATATAATTTAAATCATTGAGCAAAGTAGTGTATTCTAGCAAATTTGTCTCAAAGGTTGGACGATTGAAATCTTTTAATAATGCTTGCTTGAATAGTTCAATGTTATCCTTGATTGCAAAATAAATTTGTCTTAACTGATCCAAACGATACTCAATGTCATCGAGTCTTCTGGAATGATAGAATTGATGAGATTCCTGAACAATAGTGGGAATTTCATCAATTGAAGTGTAAGGAAGCAATTCGATAGAGGAAGATGTTCCTGTAGCTGTAATGTCAGTGGTCTGGTTTGCCATTGGCATTTGAAGTAAATCTAGCAAGAATATTGTCTTGAACAAAACAATTGTTGAATTGCTGCTCCAGTTTTCAGCTCCCTCTTTATACAAATATTCCTTGTTTGGATTCACCATGTTGGCTCTCTGCTCTTTCTGCCGGATACTGTTTGCTCCGGGAACCAGGGTGTGTTGATCCGTCTCCGCAATGCTGATGCACGGCTGAGTCATTACACGTGTAGGTTTAGAGCCACATCTACGGGTTTCAGCTGCTCAAGACCACACCTGTGGGTGCTGCGCTGATCTGCTACGTGTTAAAAAGCGAGGCCGACGCCGTCGAAACTACAGCCCGCGGGAGTTATCTCCGCTGTCACTACCCGGCCTGCGATTTACTGCGGCACTGCTCCAAAACTTTAGAGCCGGGTTATCTTCTGCCACTGGATTATTAATAGAGGTGCAGTTATAAAACAAATAGACAGCACATCAACCTTCATCACTTTCTATTAATATTCTTGTATTCTTGTTCACTGTAGTCAATTGTCTAACTTATTTAACTCTTTACTCTTTTGTATCAATTCTTGTTGGTTTGTCTTGTTTCTCTTTTTTCAAATAAATCTCATCTCAAGTATATCTCTTCTCTTCGATCTCAATACAGTATAATACTATATATATCCAAAATGAAGTTCTCCATAAAGACCTTATCTGTTTTATTAGCCTCCATCTTATCTGTTACTTCTGCCAGCGAAGCTACTGCACCTGCCGACAGTGCTGTTGTTAAATTGACCTCAAAAAATTTCGAGTCTTTTATTGAATCTCATCCTTTAGTCTTAGCTGAATTCTTTGCTCCTTGGTGTGGTCATTGCAAAACTTTAGCTCCTGAATATGTTTCTGCTGCAGAAATCTTATCTAAAAAGGACATCCCATTAGCTCAAATTGATTGTACTGAAGACAGAGATTTATGTACTGATATTGGTGTTAAAGGTTTTCCAACTTTGAAAATCTTCAAGGGTTCTTTGGAAAACCCTGCTGATTATCTAGGTGCAAGAAAGTCTGATTCAATTATTAGTTATATGGTCAAACAATCTTTGCCCCCTGTTCAATTGGTCTCCACTAGTGAAAATTTAGACGAAATCTTAACTGATTCAGTTGATCCAATAGTTTTACAAATCATCAACTCTGAATCCAAAAATAATGAACAGAATCAAACTTACTACGACCTTGCTGGAACTTTAAGAGAGAAATACACCTTTTTATCCACTTCCAACGCTGAATTAATTAAAAAATATAATGTGAATTCAAATGCTCCAACTTATTTAGTCTACAGAGCAAAGGATCCATCGAATCCTTCAATTTATAATGAAGAAAATGATAAATCAACATCATTAGAAGACTTCATTTCAAATGAATCTAAACCATTCTTTGGCGAAATTGATGGTTCTACTTATCAAGAGTACATGTCTTCGAAATTGCCCTTAGCTTACTACTTTTATGAAGACGCCGATGACAGAGCTAAATGGGAACCCTTTTTCTCCAAATTAGGTAAGGATCTTCGATCAAAATTAAGGTTTGTTGGTTTAGATTCAAAAAGATTTGGTAGACATGCTGAAAATTTAAACATGCCTTTAGAATTCCCATTATTTGTGATTCATAACATTGAAGAAAATCTTAAATATGGCATTCAACCATCTGAATCAAAACAATTCACTGAATCCAGCATCTCGACTTTTATTGATGAATACCTTGAGGGCAAAATTGAACCAACTATAAAATCTGAAGAAATTCCCGAAGTTCAAGAAAACAATGTTTACAAATTAGTTGCAAAGACTCACAACGAATTAATTAATGATTCTAAAAAGGACGTCTTTGTTAAATATTATGCTCCATGGTGTGGTCACTGCAAAAAATTGGCTCCAATCTTTGAAGAATTGGCCGGATTATATAAAAACGATGCCGAATCAAGTGAAAAAGTTTTAATCGCTGAATTAGACGCTACTTTGAATGATGTTAACGTTGAAATTTCTGGTTATCCAACTCTTATATTGTACCCAGCTAATGATAAAGAGAATCCAATTGTTTACTCAAAGGGTAGAGATTTGGAATCTTTTATCCAATTTATCAAAGAAAGCGGTTCTAACAAAGTTGATGCATCTTCAATTGAAAATGTCGAAGAGGAAGAAGTGAAGGAAGAAGCAAAAGAGGAAAAAAAAGAAGAAGTGAAGGAAGAAGCAAAAGAGGAAAAAAAAGAAGTTAAAGAAGAAGTTAAAGAAGAAGTTAAAGACGAAGCTAAGGAAGGTAAAGAAGCTAAACAAACTAAACATGACGAACTTTAAGATGATTACCATCTAGTTCTATTTCCTTTATCTTTATTTTAACTTTGTATTGATTTATATATAAAATTATTTCATTTCTTCATTTGGCTTTAAAATAGTTAATATTTTCCATTATTTTACAAAAATTTTTCAAAGAAACAACCTAAAACAAAAATAAATAAATAAATTAGTAAATAAATAAATATATTTAAAATTTATTTAAAATTTATTTCACGTCACTTGAGATGTGTATAGTATACTGGATTGTGAATAGGATTGTGAATGGTAATAAACTTTCGATTAAAATTAAGCTTAATTGTAAGTCTAAGTTGAGCTGAGTTGAGCTGAATTAAGTTAAGTTAAGTTAAGCTAAGTATTAAAATTGAAAAAGATGACATATTTTTCATTAGAGAAAGAAAGAAAGAAAGAAGATTTTTAGATAATTTAGTATTTTATTATGTAAGTGAGTATTTTAAATAAGAAGAGAAGAAAAGAAGAAAAGTTGAGTTTGGTTGAAAGAAAATTTAAGATTTTAAATTTAAAAGGAGTAAAATTGTTGAGCAAAGAAATTATATTGAAAAAAATAAATAAAAAATAAAAAATAAAAGATAAAAATTAAAGCCAAAAAAAGTTTAGAGCATTTTTAAAATTTAAACGATTATTTGATTATAAAATTGAAGTGATAATAGGAGAAAGAGAAACAGAAAAAAAACAAACTAGATAGATAATAGATAATAGATAATGAGAAAATCTGGATGTAATTAAATTAAATTAAATGAAAAAAAAAGGTGAGTATGAGAAAGGGGAAAAAAAAAAAATCTAGAATTTCCAAAAAAAATATGATGATTATATATGATATATAAGAAATTTCAAACAATTTTTTTCCTTTTCAAATTAAATAGATCATAAGTTGATTACCGTAGAGATTGATTGTAAAAAGTTGAGATATTAGATGTAAATTATCAATGAGTAATGATTAAGAATTATTTTAAAGAGAAGGCATGAGGAGCTTCACCTTCAGGACCAATAAATTGAGGATCTCTCCATGGCCCAACATCAGCCATGTATAAACCACCCTCAGCATCACTAACAGTTGATTTGCCGCCGAATTTTTCAGGCAAGTTTTCAATTGGAATTTGTTTTAGTAATTCAGTTTGGTAGCTTCTACCCAAGATGAAGATTTTGTTGACGGTTACTGGATCTAAAAAGGGTTTGAATATATTAAAGACAGTAGCAAAACCAAAGGGGGCATTGATCAAATAGAATTTGCCCATTGTTTCAGGGTAGTAATCTTGGCCAATTTTGGAGGCTTCTCTAACGTAAGATAAGACTTGGTAAGCAGAAGAAATGGAGATGCCCTTTAGGTCCATGATTGTGCAAGAGGTTTCAATCAAGTAGCCAGATCTTCTTGAACAGGCAGGCAAACGATATTTTTGAAAGGATTCGTATTCCCAGATCAAGTTTTTGATCATTCTTTCTTGAGTTGTAATTTTGTACATTTCGGTGATATTAACGGAGCCTAATTCCTCGATGTAAATGGGTCTGCCATCTTTATCAACCTTGTGGTAGTATTGAGGATAAAAGGAGGCCACTATTGGTTTTTCAGTGTAGACAAAATCAGAGAGGATAGTGTCGACACCATTTTCTTTTCTCCAAGCCTCACAAGCTATGAACATTTGTTTGGATAACTGGACATCGAACTTTCTTGCTCTGAGGAATCTCAATAGAGTGGGATCATCGAGTCTCTTTGTGTAGTTTTCAGCTTTTAGTTGGTTTCTAAAGATGTTCAATTTGGCAGTTTGTTCATCAGAGAGGTTTCCTGGATAGCCAGTGACATCGGATGGAGCCACTAGTTGTGGAAAGGAGTTTAGGAAATCTTCTTGGGAGAGAGACATTGGAGAAAACAGGGCAGCAGAGCGAGAAGCAGAAACAGCAGAAACAGCAGAGGCAGCAAAGAGAGAACAGCACAGCGAGAAATGGCTCAACAGCTCTGTGTTATCTCCAAAGTTCTCAGAGCTGCGTTTTCCACGTATTGGATTCCGGACCGGGTCACCTGCAGCACAGCGCCAGTGGAACGGGTCTCGTTGGATCGTGCTTCTGATGCTTCTGGTTCTTCTGGTGCTGGATAATGCTGGAGATGCTGGCCATACTGTTCTATTGACTACATACCCTACTCTTCCTCGCCCTCGCCGTCGACAACCCTCTTGCTCTCCTTCATCAACTCGTACAACTGCACGATCTGCTCCGGACTCATCTTGTCCAACTGGCTTCTGGTCAACGAATGCTGCTTCCACTGGCCATCACTGATCATCGTCAAATACTCCTGCCACGACGTCAAAAACCCTACAATCTGCAACGGGTCGCTGATGTTGCGATGTGCCCTGAACTCTTCCTTCACATACATGTCTCCTAGAAACCTCTGGCTGGCAGGCAAAAACCGGTGGGCTCGAAGAATTCGTCTGTAGAGGTACACTGGGGGTAGCAACGCAGGCCCCTCTCTCACCGGTCTCCTGGGCCGAACGTAGCGTGCCATAGATGCTCTCATGCTGATATGCTGTTCCTGTTGTTTCGGTCGTTTCTGTTGTTTTTGTTGCTTCTGCTTCCTATGGTGCTTCTCTTCTTTGTTCCAGCCTATGGCGCTCGCTCTATAACAAACAATTCGTCCGCACTGTTCCTCCGCGCTCGCCAGCTCTTTCCGCACCGTTCGCTCCCGGAACGCGTTCCGCACCAACATCCGGCACCCACACACCCGGTGGCAACTCTTGTTCTTAACGAACGCATCCATTGTGCAAGTTTGCAAAAATGGAAAATATTAATAAATTTCACACTGGCCAAACAAATATCTTCTTTGAATCTCATTGGAAATTATTTTTTTTTCACTTTTTTTTATTTTTTTTTTGTTTCTTACAAATAGAGAATTTTTAGATTTTACTTATTCATTTTTTCATTCCATTTTGAATTTAATCTTTTTTTTTGTCCAATTATTAATATTATTATCAATCTTATTGTTATTATAATATTAATTTCCCAGATTATAATTTTTTTCACTCCTACTCTTACTCTTCTTATAAATATTCAATCTCCATTCGAATTCCATTCCATTCTATTGTCTACTCCATTACCACCTGGGTTTTCATTCATATTTTTTCCCATCTCCATCTTTTCAATAAAGAAAAAAAGAGTTCTTTATCAACTCTTTTTCTTAATAAATACACAAATATTTGTTTATTTATTTTATTAATATAAAATAAAATACCATAATACTACAGCACCTTATATTATCCTACATTATTTCAAAAAGTTGACTAAAAAAAACTGCAAAAAAAAAGAAAAAATTACAAAAAAAAAAGTAAGCAAACAACAATAAAGAAAGAAAATTTTTCTATATTTTTTTCATCTATTTTTATTTCTCAATACAAATCAAACAAAAAACAAAAAAAAAACATTTCAATAATACTAACTTACCTTCTTTCATTTTCTTTCAATGTTTCTAGTGTCTACAATTTCATATGCTTCTGCTGCCAGTAGTGCTTTGGCCACTACCACCCAAAATCAATCTTTTTCTACTCCCAACAATAATGAGCCAAAAAAATCCTCTTCAATAAATATTGTTTCCAACAATCCCTCCAATTCCACAAATACCATCACAACCACTCCAATCACTCCAACTGCTTCTTCCACTTCACCCGCTACAATTGATACATCTGATACTAAATCATCCTCACAACTAACACCTTCAACACCTTCAAATGACTCTTTGGACCCAAAAAAAGTCCAAGTCAAATCTGCAAAATTTAATAATGACAACAATCACAGTGCAATTACTAATAACACCTCAAATAACCATAGAAAATCGAGAAAGGATAAATTCAAGAAAAACATTTCAAAAGGGTCAAAAGATCCAAAAGATCCAAAAGACTCAAAAGACTCAAAAGAACAAAAGAATAAAGACTCTGAAGAACAAAAAAATAAAGACCAAAAAGACAAAGACTCGAAATCAAAATCAAAAGACCCAATTCCTTCGGATTCAAAAGATAAAAAATCAAAAGACTCCTCAATAAATACCGATTCTGATGACAAAAAGAAAAATCTAGCTCCTGCTCCTGTTCCAACAAAAAATCCATGGGCAACTTCCTCGAAATCCTCAAACATCTCACTTATCTCTGACATTTCAAACTGGCCATCTCCTCTATCTGACAAAGATTCTACTCAACTAAACGATAATTCCAACCCAATCTCTTCTCCAATTCCAACTTCAACCTCAAATACCATAAAAACTAGCGCAAAGGAAAAATGGGTACCATACCATGACGCCTCTTTAATATTGCCTTCTTCAAAACCAAAATTTAAACCTTCCTCAACAAATAACCCAAGCAATCCTATAACTAAATTTTCTTCAAACAACCCAAAGAAATCTTCAAAAAATTTCAAAAAAAAATCATCTCAATCTTTAAATCCAAAACATTCCAATGGCAATTCTAATGGCAGTTCCAATGGAAGTTCTACTCCCAATGGAAACTCCTCTCATTCTAACGATGATTCTAACACCCCCAAATCAAAATCCTTGAAACAAAAACAAAAAAAATACTCAAATAAACAATTTATAAATAAAAAAATATCAAATACTGATGACTCAAAATCGACAAAATCTCACAAATTGTCCAATAAATCAATCGATTCTACAAACGAAAATACCTCCATTACAACACCTAACAATCCAGAGCTTTCTACCCAAAATCTCGAAAATGGTAGCTCAATTCCAAATGAAAAAAATAAATCCAATCAATCTGATTCAGAAAAGAACTCTGCTAAAACTTCTTACAAAGAATCTCATAAAGAATCTCATAAAGAATCTCATAAAGAACTCTCAAATGGTCACTCTCACAACCATAACCATAACTATAATCATACTCATAGTCATAACCACAAAAATGAATCAAATCACAACGATCATTCTGAATATGAAAAATCTTCTTCCAAACATTCTTCTCACAATCCTAATCGCCACTACCATCACAATCAATACCGCCAAACTCGTCGTTTTAGTAAATCTTCAACTAACAATTATTCAAATAGTAATATAAACGGCAGCTCCACCTCGAACTCTACTTCCACTCCATCTACCAATAGTGCTGTTAATGACTCAAATAATGATAATTTTCATCCAAATTATAAATATAATGGACAGTCAAATCATTACCGCAAAAATTCAAAATCCTATCATGATTCAATTGCTTTTGCTTCAGCCAATCCATATCCAATGAATTACATGAATGGTTATATCCCTGCTAACACAAGAAATTCAAGAAGAGACTCATTTATAAATTATTCTCAATATTATTATGCTCCATATTACACTGTTGCTCCTCCTATTATCCCAACTTATCCCAATCAAAGATACCCTTATGAACCATATAAACCCGAAGTTTATCCTGAACCATTAAGCCTGGTAATAGCTCAAATAAGCTATTATTTTTCAATCAATAATTTGTTAAAAGATTATTATTTACGTAAACAGATGAATTCACAAGGTTATGTTCCAATAAGCGTAGTTAGTCAATTTAAAAGATTGCAAGCTTTATCTGGTGGAAATAATGAGTTAATCTTAGAGGCATTGGATAAATGCGAAAAAGAATTGAATATTATCGATATTAACGGGTCAAAAGTAAGAGTCCGTAATTTCTGGACTCAATGGGTACTACCATATGAACAAAGAGATGAACATGGGAAAGATGAATTTGTCCAAGAGACTTTGAATGATGAGACAAATGATAGTTTTGATATAAACACTAGCGCTAATAATGAAACTAATGAGACTAATAATGAAGAGAAAAAGCAACAGAATAATTTTAAAGAAGAAATTGACTTCAAGTAATGTGTGAATAAAAGTCGATTAAATTTAAAGTCATATTCTGTTTGTTTGTTTATTAGTATTTTTTTACTTTCCCTTTCGAATGTTTATAGTTTTTAAGATATCATTTTGTTGCTTGTTTTATTTTATTTTATTTTATTTTATTTTCATTCATGTTTTTTTTCTTTATTTTTTAATATTTTTTTTTTTTTAAAAAAAGTTTTTATTTATTGATATATTTTTTTTATTTTATCATTTTATTATTTTA
>JAKTTS010000366.1:0-16335 GCA_030560485.1 Ascoidea tarda (nom. inval.) | reverse complement strand
ATAATAATAATAATAATAATAATAATAATAATAATAATAATAATAATAATAATAAAATTAATAATATACATTTGGAAATTGATATCCCAAATCTTGATGGGAAAAAAATTCTTACCAATAATAATAATAATCTTTTGGCGGTTGGAATTACTCCAACTTCTAGTTGTCAATCTTCAATAATTTCAACTGATAATCACAATGAAAGCACTTATGATAATGAAAATAATAATGATAATGATAATGATAATGATAATGATAATGATAATGATAATGATAAAGATAATGATAATGATAAAGGTAGTATTAAATTAAAGAATGGGATTGATAATAACATAATAACCAGCAATGAAAGCAATAACTTGACCAATATAGAACTATCTGATTTACCTTTAACCACTCTC
Source organism: Ascoidea tarda (nom. inval.) (assembly GCA_030560485.1). NCBI lineage: Eukaryota > Fungi > Ascomycota > Saccharomycetes > Ascoideales > Ascoideaceae > Ascoidea > Ascoidea tarda (nom. inval.). The sequence goes on along the minus strand of JAKTTS010000366.1, from coordinate 15,934 downwards.
CCATTGTCAAAGAATACCATATCAGGTATTGGGGCTTTTAAAGAATAAACCCCTGTTTCCATTTTCAATTTTCATTTCTTATTTCATATTTTTTTTTTCAATTGGTTAGTGTTTTTTATATATTTATATTTTAGTATTTTAATGTTGTTTTTATTTTTTCTTTCTTCATTTAATTAAAAGTTTTGGATTTTGTTTGGGTTTATATTTCCATCTCTATTTCTATTTTTCAGTGTGTATCTTTTTTTCTATTCTTTCATTTTTAACTTTCAAAGCTTTTATGATAAGTTAAATTGTATCTACATTATTGTTGTTGTTTATAAACTTGAGAACATTGTTTAATAGAACCAGCTATCATATTGAAACACTTTTTATTTTGTAATTAATTAATAAAAAAAACAAATTATAAGATTATAAAATCAATAATTAACCATCAATAATAAATAGATAATTAAGTTAATAAATTAATAAATGAATAAATGAACAAATGAGTGAATGATTAATTTTATCAAAATAGCTATTTGACAAATTAATGAAAAACAAAATAAAACGTCAACGCACTATGAATAACAGTAAAATTAATAAAATAACAAATCAACAAAAAAACAAAGAATAAAAAAAAAACAACAAAAAAATAATAAAAAAAAAAGAGAATAAAAAAAAAAGAGAAAAAAAACAGAAACATGAAGATAAACATGACAAAAGCGATTAATTTATTGTGTATATCAATTCAATTGTTACATTGTTATATCTTTAAATTATTTGCTTTTGTCATGTTTATAAAATTGTAGACTAAACACAGTGAGTAATTGAAAAATAATGAAAAATTAAACAAAAGTAATCATACCATAAAAATTCAATTTGGAAAAATGAAATTATAAAAAAGTATTAAATAACAAGAGAGTTCAAAACAATCAGAAAAAAAAGAATAATAATAAATAATAATGATAAAAAAAAGATTAAAATATTGGGAAAAATAAAAATATTAATATTAGTATTAGTATTAAAAGAACAAGTTGCCTGGCCCAAAATATAAAAGGTAAAATAAGATAAAATAAAGTAAAGTAAAGTAAAGTGAAATAATTTAAAGTGAAAGAAAGTAAAATTGATTGAATAAATAAGATAAGATACTAATGTTATATTTTTTTATTTTTTTATTTTTTTTTATTTTTTATTTTTGGCTTTTTTTGTTTATTTTTCATTTATTTTTCATTTTCTTATTTCAATTTTATATGAGCTGTCATTTTTTTTTGTTGGTATAATTTTGGTATAATTTTGGTATAATTTTAGTATAGTAAACCAGTATCCTTTAAGCTATTTTCAAGAATAGTTTCTCTAACAGCGGCAAATACGACTTTAATATTATTTGTATCGGTTGCTTGAGTTATATGAGGACGTATTTCTAATTCTGATCTATTAACCTGACAGAATCTCCAATAGATATATTTAACAGCTTTATTAATATCTGGGCCACCAGCATAATCAGGGAAATAGTTTTCTAGAGGACTTTGAGGCAATTTTTCAGCAAAGACGTCGATTTTATTTAAGAATAGGACAATTGAAGTTCTCGCAAACCATCTTGAGTTGACTACCGAATCGAACAAATTTAAAGATTCTTCTAATCTGTTTTGAGAGTCTTCTTCAAGAAGGACCTGATCGTATTCGGATAAGGCGACACAGAATATGATTAGAGAGACGTTATCGAAACAATGGATCCATTTTTTACGTTCACTTCTTTGACCACCAACGTCGTACATGTGGATGTTTAGGTTGCCCATTTGAAATTTTGTTTCAAAGATACCAGAGGTTTTCTTTCTGGTTCTTAGAACGTCGGTTGATGTTGGGATATAATCAGGAGATGATATACGGGATAAACTTTCAAAGAAATATTTAGCAGAATCCATCAAGTAGAATTCATTACGATGATCGTTGATTAATTGATCAGTTTGAGAGTTTTTCCATAATTTAAAGATTTTAAAAGCTAATATTGGATCGAAGGGTTCATTTGGTTGTGTTGGGGTATTTGAATTTAAGATGAAATCTAAATCTTGGATTGTTAAAGAGAGAGAAACAGATGGATTTACTAGTGATAATGGTGTTGCTGGAGATAATAATTCATGATTATCAATTGAATGAACAGAAGCTTGGTTATTATTATTATTATTATTATTGGAATTGGAATTGGAATTGGTATTGATATTGACATTAGTATTGGTGTTAGTGTTAGTGTTAGTGTTAGGATTGTTAGTATTATTGGCGTTATCTGTATCATGAATGTCATTGATACTATTGGTATTGGTAATATCAATATTGTTCGTATCATTAATGTCAGTTTTATCTGAGGTGACATTGGTAGTATGAGCGTCATTAGTATCCAGATCATCTAGATCATCCAATTTGTAATCAAAGGATTTATAGGCGGTTGCTATTGCCTTTGCACAATCTAATAGATTTTTATAAACAAATGGCTTGTAGTCGTATAGTTCCTTTGCCGAGTAACCTCCTTGATGAATAATCTTCATTTGTTTTATGACAGTTGATTTGCCAGACTCACCAGAGCCCAATAGTAAGACTTTGGCCTCGGGTCTGTTTTTAGGATTCAACTCATTTAGCGATGGAACTTGGGCTTTGTTGTAGCCGTTGATATTTGCGTTATTTGGAATTGAATTTTCTGATATATTTGAGTTTGGATAGGTGTTTTGCTGTCGATGTTGAGGGTTGCCATTGTTATCGATTGAGTTGTTGGAGTAATTTTTCTCATTTGAATCCACAGAGGTCGAGCCAGTTGTGTTATTCAAGTTGATGTTGTTGGAATTAGAGAGATTCGGATGAGTTTGGTTCTGGTTGTCGCTGGAAAGATTATGGTTTAGATGAGTTCCCTTGGTACGCGAGGCATAGTGGGAGGAGCCATCATTGAGCGAGGCATCTTTGGAAGCACACGAACCCATGAAGACAAAAGCTAGAGACACAGCAGGAAGATTTGGGCAATCAGGCTAGTTGGTAGAAGAAAAAGCAGCTCGAAAGATATATATTGGCGAGGACAATAAGCTGACTGAATTGAGCTGTTTGCAAGTTCTGTATCCTCTGAGTTCCTCCACTACGTTCCCTCCGCATGCTCATTCCGGAACAGACCCACCGCCGTGGCACGGGATGTGGGTGCCGTCGCTCTGGTAGGGCCGTAAGCGCCGCTCAGCTGCCGGCCCGCAGCGGTGGGTCTGGCGTTTTGCGCATGTGCAGCTTCTGCTGCTTGTGGTGCTTGGCCTTCAGAAGCACCGGCGCGCTGGTTTTGAGCAATTTGATGTTCAACTTTGCATAGCGCAAGGTGTGGGCGTTGAGCCAGCTGATGCTGACGTTGCCGATTTCCAGGAGAATGTCCTCCAACACCCTGAGGTTGTGCTGGTTGACCAGTGGGCTGTTCTTCAAGTAGCTAGCCTCCATGCCGATAATGCCTCCGTAGTTGTAATTATTGCTGCTGGCTCCATTCGCAGCAGGATACAAGAACGACGACATCCTGTCGATGGTGTTCTTTGGCAATTCTACCAATTTGATGTTTTTCCCACAAAGACTTGAGGCATTGTAGCAGAGCATTGGCAAGTGATTTGTGAGTATTTGAGGTTGAATGTCGTTTTTGCACACAAACACCAAATCAATTGAAATCCCTCTTTTATTGTCCCTTTGATCGTTTGTTTTATCTCTGTTTGTTTTATCTTTGTTTATTTTTTCCTTGTGCAAATGCTTTACTGAGCATTGTCTTTCCAATGATTTAATAGTCGAGTTAAATCCAATAGTTATATGGTTAAATATGTCGGGCTTTTCCCTGGCTATACCACTGTTTTTCTCTTCTATAGCATCTTTACTCTTTTCCTTTTTTTTAGTCTTTTTTTGAGTCTTTTGTTTAATATTGTTTTGCTTCTCGTAATCAATTAAAGTGTAGTAATCCTTTATGGGTTTCAAAATAATCAACAAATTGTCCAATAGATTATCTAGCTGATTGGTGTTTTTGCTTAATATCGAATTATCTGGCCAGTAATTATTATTGATTGAATATGGTAATTCTAGTATAGGTTTATAAACCTGTCTTCTCTTTTGAGTTATTGCCTTTATACTACTCATTTATTTTTTATTATACTGTATGATGTAATAAGATATAATATAATACGATACAATTTGACATATAGTGTAAATATAGCGCAAATATAGTGTAAATATAATATAATATAAAATGAAAATGTAATTAAAAATTTTCAGTTTAAATCTGTGTAATCTTACTTTTCAAAATTATCCGCTTTGGGTTTAATGATTTTTTATTATCCACTAATAATTTCCTATATACAAATAAATTAGAATCAATCAAAATGATAAAAAATAATATAAAATTATCAACCAAATCACATATCCCTAATTGCACTAATGATCGCATCCCCGTCATCCTGTTCTAACTAACGCCAATTATGCCGAAGGTAATGGAGAAAATAATGATATTAAATTGGGTTTATTACTAGTGCTTTTCCATCCTAAATACAAAATAAATGGAACCCATGTGTAATGCACGATTGTTCTAGTAGCTCCTAGCACCTTAACAATACGTTCTTTGGATTCTTCTGAAAAATTATATGCCATCTCTATAATATTAATTCGAAATCTCTTCAACAATATCTTTTCTTCTCCAAAAAAGTCAATCAATTTAGAGAAAAAAAACACTTTTCTTGAAATCTGTTTTAAAAATATCACGTGTGTTTCACATGACTCTAATGAGACCACTCATAAAGACCTTCTTTTTTTTCAAGTTTATAACCCAAATTTTTTATAACATTTCTAAAAGCAGGAACTAATCCTTTCAATTTTTGGCTTTCGAGTTTCGGCTTTTGAGTTTTGATAGAAAAATTTACCTATCATTACAAAATGCGCAAGAAATTATTATGAATATAATCATATATTAAATGAGTTACTATAAAGGAATATTGAATTTTACAATTTATAATTTACTGGGGCTAGATAGTTAACCGGAATCAGCTGGACGTAAACCACAGAAGAAAGCGAGACCATAACCAGTGGTTTCGAATTCAATAGTAGTACCCTTCTTGAAGTAAAAGACATCGCCTGGAGAAACAGTCACTTTATAACCGGTTTCATCAGTAATAGTATAAGTACCTTCAACTTCCAAAATAACTTTCATTTCGTCATAGCTATAAGTGTAAACCAATTTTTCACCCTTTTCTTGTTTGTAAAAACCACAGGAGATTTGTTTGTCTAATGGAGCATCTGAGGTAAAGATATCACCCAAGAATGAATTGTTGCCTGGGGATGGAATTTGAGCTGGTCTGACTTCGTAGCCATCCTTTCTTGGTTTATATAACATTGGCATCTTGGAAATAGATTATTAGAGCTGAATTGAGTAGAAGGACAGAAGTGTATGTTTGTATCTAGCACAATGATAATTGAGTTATTATTGAATACTATAGTGAGATAGCTTGGACTTGTAGAATCAAACCAGAAGAATTGAGCATATTTATATTGTAAAAAATAGCTGCTTCATACTATCCCCTGAGATACAGTCCATCCTATGGCCCATTAAAAGAAACGATAAATGAAACCCAATTAAGTTACATCCTATCCAGCTGATAGCTTTCGCTGAGCAATGAATCTAGTAGCTCGATTATCTTCGAATCAACACCAGCTCTTCTTCTTTGGGCAAAAAAATCCATCCGCCTGCACGTGCAGAAACCGGTGTTTTTGTGCCAGAAGTTTTCATTGGAACAATCTGCTGGAGAGAAGAGTAAATAAACAGCTCTGATAAACAGATCCAGTAAACAGATCTAACAAATAGCTCCAAGTCGCTAGATCAGCACAATACTGGTGTGGTGGAGGTTATTGAGAACACATAGATAACTTTGCCATTTTGAGACCCTTCAGTTCTTCCTATTGATGAAACTTTGTTTATCGATCGCTTAGCTTGATATTTTGTTTTTTGTTTTGTTTTGTTTTATTTTATTTTATTTTATTTTATTTTATTTTACTTTATTTTATTTTATTTTATTTTATTTTATTTTATTTTATTTTATTTTATTTTATTACATATATTCTCTGGTGAAGGTTTTGTTCATAAAATGCCTAATAAAGGGCAAGATTCAAGACGACAATTATTTCGAGGAATCACATCGGCTACGAAATCAGCTTCATCTGCTACTCTTACAGTTACTCCACCAAGAAGGACGTCTGAGTCAAAATTGAAAACAAAGAGCAAATTGATATCGAAAACAAAGACTTTTTCTAAAGCAAAATCATTTTCAAAAACCAAGAGTTTAATTGGGTTCAAGAATTCAGTGCCGACTAATCGTAATGAAGACAATGAGTATTTGGATCTAAATGATGATCCGAATCAACTTCAAGATGATGAATTTTTTAATAGAGACAGTAAAGGACATATTTTATTAGAAGAAGAAGAAAAAAAAGAAGAAGAAGAAGAGGAAGAGCAAGAAGAGGAGGAAGATAGTGAAGATGATGAATTGGAAGGATATGATAGTATAAATATTAATGATGATTCAAGTCACATATTTTCGCTAAGACAGAAGCTCAATAATGTGAAAAACAATAAAACGAAAAATCTTATAAACAGAAACGTCAAGTTGAATTTGAGTACTCATTTAGATAAAATCGAACAATTGCATCAAACGAATAGAAGAAATGCCAACTATAACAATAGCAATTATAATAATAACAGTAATTACAATATTAATATTAATTACAATAGTAATTACAATACTAATAATGAAGAAGATAATGAGGATGATAGCGACAGTGATGAGGAGTATTTAGTATTTAGTGATGGGTTGCCATTAAGAAACTCAAAGTTGCAAGCATTCAAACAAGCGGAAAATATATCGAAATTGATATTTAAGAGAGACAATATCGATGATGATTTCGATCTTGGTGATTTTGATTATCACGATGAAAAAAGCGAAAATAAGAAAGGTTTCACCAAGAATAAACAGGTTAATATTTTAAATAACAATAACAATCTTCTTAATTTAAGTAAACATAACAATGGGAAGAATACTAATAATAATAACATGAATAATATGAACAAAAGCAAAAATAAAAACAATATATCAATATTTAATAATAAATTCCATGATTATGATTTGAGTGATTATAGTTTTAGTTTCAATGATACAAATGAGCTTTTGAAATTCAATTCTTCCGTAAACTCATCAATGAATTTGTCAATGAATTCGTCAATGAATTTCTCGTTAAATGATACCTTTGAGAGTCACTTGCTAAACAAGCATGCGAAATCAAGACCAAATCCAAATATGAAAAATCCAAATACTACTGCACATAATTATGAAGAGAAGATAGTGGATATCATAGTATCAATTCCTGGATATTCAAAAGAGGAAATATTCAATAATGACTACAACGATGATTATAGAAATGGAGACTCGTTAAAGGAATTGGAGAGAAAAAACACACTAAAGCTTCGAAAGATATTTGGAAATTCATTGAGTGACGATTTTTTCAAAAACCTTTCAATTATCCAGATCAACCAGTTTTTAGATATCAATGACGAATATAACAGTGCGCAAAGAACAATACAAAAAACCCACCTAAGATCATTTAAACCGGTGAATCGGTTAGTTCCTGGTTACAGCTGCCATGAGGAAAATGATGAAGAGTGTCAGGGAGAGCCAGAACCAAATTTTGATGCTGAGAATAAAAGGGGGTTGCAGAGAATAGTCGACGACTTAAACCAGGAAGATTGGGTGTTTAGGTTCTAAGACTTCTGGTGAATAAGGAGACTCTGCCAGATAAGTGGATAACCATAAACACAAAAGTATGCATGTCAAAATTGTGATCTTGACCTTATGACTACAGCATATAGGACATTTATATGAAAAGTGGGATATATAGGATATTTATGGTAATTACGGGATATAAATTGTAGAAGTGATCGATAATAATGACTCCCATTCGAGTCCCTATTCAGAGCTTTTCCTCTTTTTTGCTCCCTTTTTCTCTCATCTGTGATCGACTTGACTTATTCCGTTATCCACCCCCTATGTCTTCGGGACGTCCTGTGCTGCAGAAAGCCTGTTCTGCGCTGTTGTCGCTGAAGAGGCCCTGCTGGCCACAGGATCCGGTGGGGTCCCGGTGCAGCGATGGGTGCATAGACGGGTGCTTGACAGGTGACGTGCAAACGTCCTGGGTCTGCAGGGTCTGCAGGTGTAGATCCGGGCTGGCTGCACCAGAACAAACAGAAAGATTGCACACCCGCGGGTCCGGTCCGTTTGCCGCGGGTCAGGACGCAAAGCGCTCCGGCACGGACAGCGGAGGGGGCGGAAAGCAAGCTAACCGCCTATCGGAGGTGGATGTGGAGGTGGTGGAGGAGGTGGTGGTTGTGCTGCGTGTGCTGCTTCTGGTGTTTCTGGTGCTGCTTTTGCTCCCAGAGGTGCTGTTTCTGGTGCGTGTGCTGCGTTTTTCTGGCTCTTTCTGGTGTTTGTGACTCCACCTCACTGACCCCATCAGGCTCCCTTTCCTAATCTACACTCACCTTTAAGACTGCCCAAAACTACCCAATACTGATCTATCTGCAACTTATATTCACTACTTGATATATAATAGCTAATTATCCTTCTTGCTCGCTCTCTCTGTGGTATCTCTCCTTAATCTGGTGTTTCCGATTATATGTTCAGCTTTGTCTCTAGCTACACCAAACTCAATGAATATATCTTTGGTCTCCCTAACAGTTTCTTAATCTTATCGCTCTCCATCTTTGTTATACTAATATCGTCCTTTTACTTGTTTTATAAGCTTAGATACCACCATAACCATAATAGCCAAAATAACCAAAATAACCACAGTAATAGTAACAGTAATAATAACTACCATATACACAACAATACCAATATCATCCTAAATTTCAATCTCAATTTCAATTTCGATTTCATTCACCACCATATTCACAATCACACCCACACCCGTAACCGTAACATTACTAATCCCAATAACTTCAATAATACAATGACTGTTGACTCCATAAAGAAAAGAAATAGCTTGAATCTATTAAACAAAAGGAAAGTAAATCCAAATTTGAAATACTACAAAAACTTCCCTTACATCTTACCAAATCACAAGTTTTATCCCACTGAAATATCAAAACACCACTGGCAATTAAGCGATTTGATCCAACCTTCAACTCTTACTCCAAACGAAATCTACTTTCCCTTTGACAAATCAATCAAATCCCTTAATTTGAAAAACAGCAAAATCTCAACCATCTTAAATCTAAAATTCAATCCCAAATGTCTAAAAGAAAAGGATGGCCTACTCCTAGTAGCTGGCCTGATCAATGCTGACACTTCTACTGGCTCCTTATCAATCTTCAACAAAAACCTCAACATAACCATCGAGACTGAAATCGGCACAATGATCAACAACTCGGTCAATATCTTTAAACTAAACAACAATTTCTACAATGCTTTGCTATCCAATAACGACAAGAACTTGTACAAAATTTCAATCCAAAACAATAGAATTATAAACAATTTAAACAAAATTTACATTGGCTATAACCTAAATTCCTCTGTCACCTCCTTGAAAAACAGCATCACCCTAACCTGTGGTGACTCCAAAAACGTTTCAATAATCGACAACAATTCAAACAAAATCGTTAAAAACATAATAACCCCAGCTGATTCTGGCTTTTCTTTAGACTTCCACTCCAACCAATACTATTTCGCTGCTGCTTTTCAAGATGGTAGATCTCTAATTTATGATCTAAGAAATCTAAACAACCCTCTCTACACTGTCTACTCAACAAGAAAATTATTCACAAAAGAAGGCGCCTTTAGATGCCTAAAATTCAGTAATATCGAAGACGATCTTCTATTCTTATCTGAAACAATGGGCAAAATCCACATCATCGATCTAAGAAACTTGGAAAATCATAAAATTATATCAATCCCTTCCCAATTCAACGAGTCCGATTATAACAAAAACACAAATCTACCCTTAATTAAAGACTACACTAAAATCAAAAACAATACCGGTGAGATTTTGCCTTCAAACTACTTTTCAAATCCAATTATGGTTAACCAACATAATAATAATCATACATCTCATACCAACAACACTATACCCCACAACAATAGCAACGATGTTTATGAAAGCTACAACAACCAGTACTTTTATCATAATAACATCAACAACCTAGGCTCAAATATAAACACAAATCTTAACTTCCACAATCCATACAACAACAACGATAACATCAATATCAAGAACGACACTTCGGTCCCAGAACACAACAGTCTCACTAACAAATCTATTGATTTTAAATACAACAACAAAAAGAGAGACCAATATTCAACTTCAAAATATGACATTACCGGTTTATGTGTTACAAATGATCGACAAGGAACTCATCTTTTAGTTGGAGGTCAATATGGAATTCATAGATGGGATTTCGATTCATGGAGCAGAAAAAACTTTTCCACCTATGAATTGTGCTAATTACAATTACTATTATTATCAGCATCACCACCACCACCACCACCATCATCATCATCATCATTATTATCAATATCTTTTATACTTTTCTAATCTCTTAAATTCTAATCTTTTTTCTTATTTAATTTGTCTTTTATTGTTATTCTTAATGACTTATGACTTTTTTATTTGTTGATTTAAATTCAATTTGTTTGTTAGTTTACCATATACATTATAAAATTTCATAATTTATTTTACCCCATCATACCACATTATAATTAATAGTACTATGATTATATATATTTTGTTCTTGAAGTTTTTCTAAATTTATCTAAATTTATCTAAATTTTTTTATATTTTTTTATTTTCTTTTCATTTTCTTTTTAATTTTTTTTTTATTTCATAAACACAATTATATACTTTAAAAGTTTCGGGTTTTTTTGGCAAAGCTTTTCGGATTTGATCTTTCTGTTTTGAAATTAACTGTTCATTTGGAGCTCATTGATATTCAATTCAATTTAATTCTTGCATTTCATGATTCACTTTATATAATAATATTATTAATATAAAAAATTGGTTTTGTTTTTCAACAGAAAAAAGAAGAAAAAAAAATTTAGTTAATCTAGTTAAAATTTAGTACAATATAATACAAGATCAAATAAAATGAATTAAACATATGATAAACATAAAAATTAAAAATAATAGAACACTCCCCCAAATTTCCAGCCAAAAAGTAAAACACTAATTTATTTCGACTTCCATTTATGTTCCAACCTAAATTCCAACTAAAATTCCAACTAAAATTCCAAATTTGCTGATTCCAATTGTAAATTCACATCCAGCCCAACAACATACCCATTCTACTATTTTACTTCTTTCTAGGACCTCGAATTGGAGCCGGAGGTTTAGGCTGGTTTGCATTAAACATTGGAGCATTTTTCAACATATCAGGAACCTGGAAGAACCTTACATGCGATCCTCGAATAAAAACTTGATCCAAATGAGTCGTTTTACCATCTCTCGCAATCACTGTGATGTTTTTCAATTGAACATTCATATTATCCTCACTCTCGAGCAATTTGCCTCGATATATCTCACCAGTCGATAACTCCAAAGAAATTATATGACCCTACAAAACCCAACCAAAAAAAAGAGGTCTCAATGTTAGTAAAAAGCCTTTCTTCCAAACAAGCAAACTAAAACACCAAAGAGAATACATACCTGTGCCTCACTGAGAAGCTTCACTGGAATTCCAACAGACATTGTTCACAAATCAACAGCACTGATAAAACAACCTGAATAAAACAACCTCTGAATAAAACAACCTCTGAATAAAACAACTTTCCGTCATTATAAGCTCGTTCTAAAACGGAAGGCTGTTACCCGTTTGTGGTTCTGGAAGATGCTAGAAAGAAAGCGTGGATAAATAACAGAAGAAGAAACAGCAGCTTCACCAGAACAACCACCACAACTACACTGCACAATGGCTCTTGACTACTCCAAGTGGGACCGTATTGAACTATCAGACGACAGCGACATCGAATGCCATCCCAATGTCGATAAAAGATCGTTTATTCGCTGGAAGCAAAGAGATATCCACGAAAAGAGGGCAAAGAGAAACATCGAGATCAAGACTCTTAATATCCAGAACCAAATGTACATCAATTTGAACAAAAGAGTCGACTTGATGTTGGAAAAATTGAACGAAGATCAATTATACTCAACGTCAGAAAGAAACAGCTTTTTAAATGCTCACTTTGATCCCAAAGAGAAAAACGAAAGCGAAGATATGGAGGATTCCCCAACCTACAATGAAATGATCGAAGACCTATTTCTCCAATTGATGGGCGATTTGAAAAAGGATTATCCCAGTGTTAATGATAAATCTGAAAAAAAGAAAATCTTGAAATCCTTGGTCATAAATCATAGAAAGAAAATTGATGATGTTCATGGAAAGAACATGGCAAAATTAAAAACTTTGGAAGAAGAAGCTAAGGCACATATCACCTCTGACGATATTCATACGGGTTTTGATAAAGCTGTTTTCAATAAAGATAAATTTGACTTGAAACCCCCATCTCAATCACAAACTTCTTCAACTTCAATTCCAACCGATAAGACAAAAGTAGAATCAATTTCTTCTGCTAAACAATCCACGCAGTATATACAACCTGATATCAGTTCTGCTAAATCAGCAGAATCATCTGCAACAATATCAAGCGATTATTCTGCCAATGACAGTGTGAAAAATACCAGCACCTCATCTCAACTTGAATCCCCAGCCACTACAACTACTTCTGTTTCAACACCAGATGTGTCATCTGCATCTAAAACAGATGATCATCAATTTCATGAAGATAATTTTGAGATATTACCAGATACTCAGATTTTTGGAGACATTGATCCAGATAATTATATTGCAAGTGCTAAATTTTTAAATGCTCACCCCTGGATTATTTCTGACAATCAGAAAAACGCTTTATTAATGAAGGCGTTTAAATACCAATTTGATGGAGATTTTGAAAAGGCTAAACAGATGGTTCATCAATCCTCAATCTTATTATTTGTTGCTACCTTAGCTGGGCCTTCAAATGATAACTCCGCCATAAATAATTTAAATTATAAAAAAATTTACTTCAATAGACAAAAGATAATTAAACAATTGATTCCAAAAATAATGAATTCAAGTCCTGCAAGATACAATTTCTTAAAAGATGTTGAAGAAACTTATACTCATATAAAGAATAGATGTGAATATATGCATGCTAATAATGAAGTATTTGACGATTCTCCCTCTAAAAACCAGTCGGTTGATGCTGAAGATGACGAAGCAGAAGGTGTTGAAACCATTCAATTAAAATCAATGGATCCAGATAGCGAATTAGTTGTCACTTTACCTAGTGAATTTTCGGATGATCCAGAAGAAATTGAAAAGTGTAAATATTTCAATCAAATACCAATCATAATGCAAAAAGCTCTCAAAACACAATCTTTAGTTGAAATCAATAAAGTGTTTGAAAATATTCCAATAAACGAAGCTAATGAAATTTTAGATCTTTTTGATAAATGTGGATGTATTAGTGTTGCAGCAGTATTTGATAATGAAGAACAATTTCAAGAATACAAAGAAGAACAAAATAAAGAAATTCTAAGTAAAATTACCAATTTGGAGATTGATAAAGATATTATTCCATTACCATTAAATGACAATCAATTTACAAGTACAACTGATATTGTTGATTAAATTGAGTGTATAAATTACATTTGCATAATACTTTTTTTTTTTTTAGTTTTTCTAATTTTTTCTAAATTTTTTTGTTTATTGCTTCAGATTGTTTTGCCTTTATAGTATACAGAGTAGATATTTAGATAAATGATCGAATCAGAAATAGGAAAATCAAAAAAAATAAAATGTGTTTAGAAGTTTAAAAAATAATATCCAAAATAATCAAATAAAAAAAGAAAAAAATAATAATATAAGAAAAGAAACGATGGAGAAGTCGGTTTGAATGTAAAACTAACGATAAAAATCTGGCTTGTTTATATTCAAGCCATATTCTCCTAAAGCACTGCTCAAATCATTCATTGTCAAAACAATCTTGCCTTGATTATTGCCTGAAGAACCAGTGGTGTTTTGCACACCAAGCTGACTGGCAGCTAGTGCTCTCGCTCTAACCTGAGGATTACTTGAGTTGTAAACAGCAGAAGAGGACCTGATCCTAGAGTATTCGTAAGCATCAGCAGCTATATCACTGATAAACTTCTGTGTAGCCAATGCTAATAATCTTTTAATTCTCTTATCAGAACATTCAAACCCATTCTTAGCAAGATAGTAGTCTGTGACTGCATCTGGTATGATAGGAGCGTATTCATCCATCATTTCCAATATTTCCTTTAACGTCTTATCCTTCCTAGAATATTCGGGCAAGATGGGTATATTGAACTTGGGACCAGCAGATTTGTCGTCATCATCCTCATCTTTAATCGCCTGTTTGCTAGAGTCTTTCAGAGCATCTGCATCTTTGTTGGCCTGCTCGTTTTTGTTCTGGTCCTCATTTTCTGGCTTTTCCAACAATTCATCGTCCACATCCATCTCATCTTCCATTGGTATATTCAAAGTTGACATATTGGGCTACTGAGTGACACTGCTGGAACTTGTTATATCTCAGCTGGAGCATGGTTGTGAGTTAAAACAAAAACAAAACAAAAACAGAACAAAATATTATTTCTGAACGTTACCCTGTTGAACTTCAAACCTAATTTGAGATGGATAACACTAATAGGTCAATAAACTTGAAAAAAAAACATTGTAAATTGGTAGATATTTTTTTATTTATCATTAGTTGGTGAGTTTCAAGTTTGTCAGAGATTTTTTTAGGATATTTTAATCATGAATAAGTAAATCTGTTTACAAAAAGACTCAAAGGCTGATAACCCTTTTTTTTATAATTGAATAGAAAAACCGGCAAAAAACTTCAATTTCCAAAGCAGTTGTTACCTCGAAATTAAATAAAAAATCATCCATATCTATTTAAAATGGGTTTTTTTATAAAGCTAACTGAAAAATGCTTTAAACGTGCAAACTCGTTCAAACAATTATAGAAAAGTTTAATTTAACAAGTCAATCCAGCGGAAAAAAAATCTCACTCGATTTCAGAGCATTGCAGTGTTTATCCGAATTAGTGAATTTCTGATTATGAAATTATTTTGATTTTCTAAAAATTCACTTTTAAATCAGCGATCACTAACTGAAACTCTTGCTATGATCATGACTCAGCGGTACTAATATCGCAGAAAATAAACGTCAAAAATACTGATAACCAAAAACAAGACTAAATAAGCAATAAATAATCCCTGCATAAACACACAGAAAAAATCCTTCTGTTTTTGACCCAAATATCAACATACTGTTGAAAAACCAACAATATGTTTGATTGAAATACTTGTTGAGCTTGAAAAATTATCAAGAATTGTCCAAACCAAAACAGCTCAATTACTTTACTTTAAAATAATAAATCATTTAAGTTACAGTTAATTGCTAAAATTTTAAAAGTCCCATCGAACATAAAAATAACTCGATCTGAACATGTACAATTTCTGTCTTAACAATTGTATTTAGTTCTTCTTTTCATTTCACTATTTATTCATAACATATCCAACACTATTTTTAATAAGTAACAAAATAATAAAATTAGCTTTTAACATTATTCTATATACCAAATTTAGAAGTAAAGTAAAAGTAAACATGCTCGCAATAAAAAACATTCATTTACTTATTCATCTATTTCTATGACCGTGGAACCAGTCTGATTATTATTAATATTCTGTGACCGTGAGCCAGCCGTGTGGGACTCGTAGACCTACATAGTAGCTATAAACTGTTGTTTAAGAATAACCAAAACCAACTCCTTAATTCTAAGCGAGGTGTAGGGAAACCTGAACTTACAGG
>JAKTTS010000365.1:0-16341 GCA_030560485.1 Ascoidea tarda (nom. inval.) | reverse complement strand
ATAATAATAATAATAATAATAATAATAATAATAATAATAATAATAATAATAATAACTATTATTATAATAAAGCGAGAACTAGTAACACAAGAAATTTTAATGATCTATTGTATGAAAATTCTGGTTATAAAAACGAAGCAATGAATAAGAATAAATTTCAAAGAGGTGAAGAGGAACCGTCATCGATCACATCTATTAATTCAGGACTTAACAGTATGAATTGTGAATTTGCATTAGAAAACGTTAATTTAAATAAGAATAATTTTAACCCATCGAGTAACAATATTAAAAATAACAATAACCAGAATAATAACAATCCCAATACTACTAATCTTTTAAGAAACAATATCAATAGAATAAATGGAATTGGTGGGATGAATAATGGAAATCTTAGTAGAAATAATAATATGGACATTGGTAGAAAAATTTACTCGAGTATGGATATTAATATGATAATCAATAATAGTGATAATAACGAAAATAAAAATAGTAGTAATCCTGGTAGAAGTAACAATAATAGCAACAGTAACAGTGATAATAACAGTAGCAACAGTGGTAATAACAATAATAGCAATAACGGTAGTAATGGTATGCCATCCTCAAGAATGGAAATAAATGGTTTCAATTACCAAGAGAACTTTAACAATTTTCAAAATACCAATAATCAATATAATAATGGTAATAGTAACACAAATAATATGAACAATATAAATATGAGTAATATGAATAATGTGAATAATGTGAGTAATATGAACAATATGACCAATATCAATAATTTAAATAATATGAACAATATGAGCAATATGAATATGAACAATATGAATATGAATATGGCCAGTATGGGCAATATGAACAATATGGCGAATATAAACAACATGAACAATATGAACAACATGAATAGCATGAGCATAAGCAATGTCAATAGCAACAAGTCCAGCAATTACGACTACAACAATGCGAAAGACAGCTCGAACAACTTCAACATCAACAGCATCATCAACATGACGGAGAACGAGCTCAATTTCGGCAGCAATGAGTTTGGCAGCAATGGAAACAGCATTGGAGACAGCATGGGGGATAACATCGACTTGGGCAGCAGTGGCAACGATGGCAACAACAACAGCTACAGCGTCATCTCGTTCCCCAGCTTCATTGGAGGACCTCCAGTGATGATGACAGCAGGCGGAAACAACAATAATGAGGATAACTGGGAATTCTTCTTCCCAGACTTGTTTAACTGAGGCTTGAGACAGCTCTCGCTACATAGATGTGTATAGACAGATAGATGAAAAATCAATGGATTTGAAACCAAAAACGATAAAAAGATAAAGATAAAAAAGATAAAAAAGATAAAAAAGATAAAAAAGATAAAAACCAAAGAGTAAATGCGGTCTAGAGCAATATAACGCGCTCTTCTGCAAGGATACAGGTTCCATACCGCTGGTGTTAATGAGTCGTAATCTCTTTCTTCTCTTTCTTCTCTTTCTTCTCTTTCTTTTCTTTTTTCTCTTTCCTCTTCCTCTTCTTTCTCTTCTTCCTCTTCTTCCTCTTCCTCTTCTTCCTCTTTGTCTTCAGTGTGCAAATGTATCCAACTGCCGAAAACACCTCAATTCCCAGTCCCAGTACCAAAGAACGAGTGCATCCTCTCCCTATCAACACCACACTCACTGGCGGTTCTTCCTCTCCCACTTTGATAAGCACCAAAGGCAGTTCACTCACCATGGACTCTCTTTCTTCTGCTCCCACCAGCACCCAGAACCTCTCTTCGAACAGGCAGCAACACGATACAGGCACTGGAACCGAAGCAATTGACTCTTTTGTATTGGGTGCTTCTGTTCACACCACCAGAGAGGACGACCTCCAATCTAGCCACAACAGCCAATCTCCCACAATTGACAACGCCCTACAGAATGGTAATTCTAGATACGAAATAATTGAGGACGATGATGGCAGCTTCAGTAATGAAGATATCTCTAACCACTCCTTCTCAAGAGCATCTACTCATTTTTCCTACAATGAAGAAAAAATGATGAATGAAAACGACCTTAAAATAAAGGCTCTACAATCGGTTGGTTCCCCTATTTCCTCAAAGTTCAACGAAGTCAGCCCAGCTTTATTGCCAACATCTCCCAATCCTGCTTCTATCTTCAATTCTCCCAATGGTCACAAACCTTTATCAAGAAAATCTTCGATGATAAGTAACCATGGTGTGCCAAACACAAAAATGACTAGCTTGACTGACCAGTTGCAATCTGGTTTCCACATATCTTCATCTATCAATTCAAACAAAAACGCATTCAATTATCAATTGAGCTCAAGCCCAATATTATCCTCTGTTACACCTGCTCAGTTGTTCTTACTCAAAAAAAGACAACCACTGCAACAGCAGCAACAATCTTTATTGACCTCTCATGACGATTCCAACAATATCACCTCAAACTCTACCACTACAACCATTGAAAATGAAAACACAGTTAACACTCAATTCAATCAAATCAATGAATTCTCTCCATCTCCAGATCTAATTGAGCTATACTCAAACGTTAAATACTGTCTCAACTTAAGGAAAAAATACCAATCCATATCTTTACAAAGACACCATGATAACTGTAAAAATTCTAAAGATTGGAAAATGTACCCTCCTCCCCCAAAACCAGTTTGGAATCCCTCCGAAAAGACTTTAAATTTTACCAATTCTTCAAAGATTACCTTTTCTGATGACGATTTTCAATTTGGCAATTGTTTTATCCCAGAAATCGACTCTACAATTGATTTTGCCATAGACCATAACAGCGTCTATCAACTATATCACCCTTTAGATTTAAATTCTCCCATTGTTAACGTTCCAACCATAAAGGACTACTATATGGATCTTGATCAATTAATCACAATCTCATCCGACGGTCCTTCAAAATCTTTTGCTTATAAAAGATTGCAATACTTAGAAGCCAGATGGAACCTATATAATTTGCTAAATGAATACCAAGAAACAGCAGACTCTAAAAAGAACCCTCATCGAGACTTTTACAACGTTAGGAAAGTTGACACTCATGTTCATCATTCTGCTTGTATGAATCAAAAACATTTGTTAAGATTCATTAAACACAAAATCAGATTTTCTCCCGAGGAAAGCGTAATATTCAGAGATAACAAAATATTGTCTTTAATCCAAGTATTTAAATCCTTGAATTTAGAGGCCTACGATCTATCAATTGATACTCTAGATATGCATGCACACAAGGATACTTTTCATAGATTCGATAAATTCAATTTAAAATATAATCCAATCGGTGAATCAAGATTAAGAGAAATCTTTCTCAAAACTGATAACTTCATCAAGGGTAAATATTTAGCTGAAATTACTAGACAGGTATTCAGCGATTTAGAACAATCAAAATACCAAATGGCTGAATATAGGATCTCTATTTATGGCAAATCGATAACCGAATGGGATAAACTAGCTGAGTGGGTAATCGACAATAAAGTCATTAGCCATAATGTAAGATGGTTAATCCAAGTTCCAAGATTGTACGATATCTACAAAAAGAGCAGTATCGTTGAAAATTTTGAATCTGTTATTAAAAACTTATTCCAGCCATTATTCGAAGTCACTAAAAACCCAAAATCACATCCAAAATTACACGTTTTCCTACAAAGAGTAATTGGGTTTGATTCTGTCGATGATGAATCAAAAATCGATAGGAGATTTCACAAAAAGTATCCTGTTCCAAAATTATGGAATCTTAATCAAAATCCTCCCTACACTTATTACCTTTACTATCTTTTTGCTAATTTAACATCATTAAATAGCTGGAGACAAAAAAGAGGTTTCAACACATTAGTTTTAAGACCACATTGTGGTGAAGCAGGAGATCCAGAACATTTATGTTCAGCATATTTACTCGCAGAGGGGATCTCGCATGGAATCCTATTGAGAAAGGTTCCATTTGTTCAGTATTTATACTACCTAGATCAAATTGGAATTGCAATGTCCCCATTATCAAATAATGCTTTGTTTTTAACTTATGATAAAAACCCCTTTCCAGCTTACTTTAAAAGAGGTCTAAATGTTTCCCTAAGTACAGATGATCCATTACAGTTTTCTTATACTAGAGAACCATTGATCGAAGAATATTCAGTTGCAGCTCAAATTTATAAATTGAGCAATGTTGATATGTGTGAATTGGCTAGAAATTCAGTTTTAATGAGTGGATTCGAAGACGAAATTAAAAGAAATTGGTTGGGTGATAACTATATGAAAAGAGGTCCAGAAGGCAACGATATTCGAAAGACAAATGTTCCCAACATTAGATTAGCCTATAGATATGAAACGTTGATGACAGAACATGAGTTAATTAACAAATATGTGGCAATGAAAGATTTTTACCTTGATGAATAAACATGATTTATTACCACTGACTCAAACAGTATATACTATATATCTTTACATCAATATATAATCAATCAATATCCTTTTAATTGTATTATTCCAATTAACTCCTTCAACAAAACTTGCTTATCAGTGGACATTTCTTTGCCCAATTTATAGTTTTTCCTAATCAAGTCCAAATCAGTTATTTTGGATATGTTTTCATCGTTTGGCTCAATCAAATCGCCATTAACGATTTCCAATATGTGTTTGTAATGATCTTGTAATGAGTTTGGTTGGCTGTGATCAATTTTGTCTATTTCTTTTTCTTCGATATTTAAAGCTTTTATGACAATTAGGTCTTTCAAATCTTGAGCTATTCCAAATCTTTTAATGGAATCAAAGATATTTTTGTTGGGTGATAGTTGAAAGATAAACTCTGAATTTAATGTCTTTGATTTCACTTCGTTGTTTTTATAGTTTATCAATGTTTTGTATATTGAGGAAAACAATTGCTCGAGATTTAGCAAATTTTTAGGGTTGATAAATGAGTAATTGTAAGAGCTGTTGCTTGATAGTAAGTTTTCTTTTATTTCCGATGAATTTTGGACATTTGAGAACAAGAGAATAAGGATTTCAACATCCGGAAACTGTTTGAATGATACGATCAAGCTCTTATCAGACTCATTCAAGTTAAAACTCATTTTCTGATCAATATGCTGCTCAGATTGCAATTGTTTCCTTCTGGAATATTTTTCATATTTTAATCTTCTAGATATTTAAAGTTTGAAGTCCCATCAGGTGGATTAGAAATTAAAAGCAAGATTTGTTTCTCCCCAGCAGTTGAAAGAAGAACAGTTGTTGAATGATTCCATAAACAGAAGAGAGATGGATTTAGATTCCAATGGTAAGTTTACATCTGTGTTTTTTTTTTTATTCTTGAGTTTCATTGATCGCTAACCATAGTTGTATTCAAAGATGAAAAATGGATTGATAAATGTCCAATCTGCACTACAGACCGATATTTCTCTCCAGATATGAAGTTTTTGGTGAATTTGGAGTGCTACCATCGGATGTGTGAGTCTTGTGTAGACAGAATATTTGGATCAGGGCCAGCATTATGTCCATATCAGAATTGTGGCAAAACGTTGAAGAAAAGGCAGTTTAAAGAGCAAATATTCGATGATATTAATATTGAAAAAGAGGTTGATATTCGGAGAAGAGTCTGCAAGATATTTAATAAAACCGAAAACGATTTTAAAAAGCCTGGGGAGTATGATTTGTATTTAGAAAAAATCGAAGATATGGTATATAATTTGACGAATGAAATCGATGTGGAAAAGACAGAAGAAGAACTACTAAAATATGAAGAAGCTAATAGAGGACTCATTAACATCAATAATGATAGGGTGAAACAAAATTTAATCAAGTTCCAGCAAAAGCAAGAAATGGAGAAAAACCTAAGAGAACAAAAACGAAAATTGAAGGAGGAGTCTCTTCTTGAACAACAAGAAGATGAGTTGTATTACGAAAAAGAAGTGAAAAGAAAACTACTAGATTCTGCATCCGATATTCCTGCTGAAAAAATTATAAATCAATTGAAACTTGAATTTGAACAAAGAACTGAAATGAGAAAGAAAAAATTAGATGAATCTATTAAAGCATTGACATCGCAGTTAACAAATAGCGATGTTGAAAAAGACAAGAATAAAAAAGTAAACACACCATTTACGCCTTATGATGGTGATAAGGATTTGGAGTTTAAGTTTACATTAAACGATTCATATGACGATTTTACTACAAATAATGCTAAAAATAATCCAGCTTATCTTGCTGGTGGATGGAGAGTGGAGCAAGTTTACGAACGAGCTTTACAACAGGCTTTTATTGGAATTGGTTGTTTTATTGATGAGGAAATGGCCTTGAGTTCTCAAGGAATTGAATCATTTTAAAGTGAAGACAAAAAACAAATTTATTGATAATTTAAATCGGAATAAGGCAAGATCGGAACAAATTGTACGTTAAAAAACCCAAAAGAATGATAATAAATTTAAAAAGTCTTTGCATTTCAGTTGATGACTTTAACCCCTAAGTCACTATCACGAACTAATATTGCATCCTGAATCAAATTTTAGTAAAACAGGTATTATTAAAATTTAATGGTAGTTTCCTGTATTATTAAAAGGTCTTAATAAATAGCGATTATTTTGTCTGTTTTTTTTGGGTTTTTTTGTTTTTTTTAATTTATCATAGGAATAAGTTTCAATTTTTTTAATCTCAATCCGTTTTAAGTCTGCAATTGATGAGATATGGAAGAATAGACCTCTTTCCATAACCATAAATCGAGGTTTTACATGGGTTTAAGACTGGATTTGAATTCTTAGCATACACTTTGTGTAACATTTATGGAGCAGTAATTTGTGGTTGTATTCCAGCTGAAATATAACGTATTCTAACATCATCTGTTCTTCTGCTGTTCAAATACCGTGATATTCAAACAGATTTAAATGTTTATCTGAAAAATCAGCCACTTTTTGGGTAAATTCATGAAATTAAGGTTTGATCACGTGATAAATAACAATTTTTGTTCCACGTCTCTGGTACTAAATTTACGTGTTTTCCTGCATCAAAACGCGGTTCAACGCCATCCTTCGATTTGGAAATTATTGTGTTGGGAAATTTTGAAATATAAACAAAAACAAAAAGCTATCAAAACACTTTCCAAATGGGTTTTAATCCATGAATTGTTTGGGTTGAACAGTTCAAACTGGATTTATCTGCTGGCAAAGATATAGGTGATTTTGATGACTGTTGTTCAGCGAAACAAACACTCAAAGCAACATAAAATCTTTTGTCTGACTTCCAACTCAAAAAAATGGTCAATCTCAAAGTGTAACAGGATCTTAAGGCCTTTAGAATCCAAAATCAATTCGTATCGAGAAAAAATCAAAGTGTATCCTCAATATATCTTGAAAACTGACTATTCTATTAACAATGGAAAGCATTTTGTTTTGGAAGTTGATTGCCTTGGAAAAAACAATTTCTCCCCACTTTATTATAACACTTTGTCAAACTCACCACCTTCTCAAAGTTCTAGAAATGCTCAATATGCATTTTCCCATAGTTCTTCCTTCAGTAAACAGGATGATCACTGCAGTGATTATGATGATGAATCTGTCTTATATATATTTGACAAATCCAACGTCTCTATGATTGAGAGCGACGATAACTCCAAAGATGAAGATTACATTGATGACGATATTGAAGATGTGGCTATTTATAATAATGATATTAGTCCAAACAAATTTGATTCGGACTGCCTTTGGTTCAATCAAAAAAACTGTTTATCCGAAGAATCTTATCAGTGCTTATCAGAATTTTTCGCTGAATTTAAAAAAATTATATTTAATATTGAATATACCGATCCTAAAAAATTAGTTGAAATCTCTTCAGCGGAATTGGGTTTTCAATTGATTTTAAATTCTTCAAACCAAAATCTTGATGCAAATGATAACATCAGTTGCAATATTGATAACGATAATATCATTTCTTGCTTAAATATCAATAAATTAAACAGCGTAAATATTGACCAAGCTCTTGAAAATTCGTACCCAATGATATTTCAATACAGAAAATGGTTATTATTGGGTAAAATCATTGGTTTGATTCAAATCAATTCTAACATTTTGACTCCTTTATTTCCTTCTTTAATCCTTTATTCAATTGAAAATAATTTAACTTATCTAGGCAATTCACTAACAAGACTATATTTAAAAACGATTGAAATATGTCAATTTTGGTTAAATTTTACACATATCTATAAACTACTTTCTTTGTTATTGAGAAATGGTAAAAACATCAACAAAAATACTAATACCAATAGTATCAATGATAATATTATTGATAGCTATTTAAATCGTTATTCTATCAATGATTTCATAGTTGAGTTTTTATGCACTAAATTAGATTTCAATGCTTTACTAACTAATAAATTTCAAATTTATAGCATAATTTTATCTTCAGATAATCTGGATAGAAAAATAATTAAAAAAAAATATGATTCAATTTTGTTTATTATCTACTTGATTTTTGATAATGTCGATAATTGTTTGGATGTTTGCAAAGAGTTTATTGAAACAATAAATTTATTTATTAAAATCTCAATTTTTGATGCCTTTAATTTAATAAACAACTTGTTTTTTGACAAGGTTTTACTATTCATTCAAAAGGCTGAAATGACGAATAAATCAAATGGGAGTTTAGTAAAAAAAACTAAATTGTTGAAATCGCTTGTTTGCATTTTAAAACCGTTTTACAATAGTGCGACTCTTGATTTGAATTTCAAGCATATTCCTTTAATAAATGACAACCTCATTAATCTAATTTTTCGGATATTTGATAATAATCAGTTGAAATTTTGCAAACTATTGGGTTTTTTAATTGATAACATTCAGTTGAGTAATTCAGTTAGTATTGATTTATTAGTGTTGATATTCAAGAATTTAAATTTGAATTTTATAATAGAGGAATTTTGTGTAATTTCCAAAAATGATTATGATAAGTTGAACAATAAATTTCAAACAAAATATAGAGGAATTGAGAAAAGTAAACAGAGAAAAAGGAGGTTTTCTCACACTCAGAAACTTAAAAAGCTAAAGTTTTTTAAAAAAGCTAGGAAAAATGCAATGTTTGATAGTGGGTTAATACTTTGATATTCATTTTATACAAATAGATGGATTGATCTTAATTTAGCAAAGTAGCAAAGTTTAATTTTCGATAGATAAATATGTAGGGAAAAGAGTTTTTCCGGACAATAAAAGCTTAAATTGTGTTAACTTTTATTGAGTATCTAAAAATAAAAGACAAAAAAACTTTAATTACTTTGCCAAAACCCTTTTGAATAAACGAGTAAAGGATACTTGGTAGGTATGAATAGTGATGGAATAGTAGGTGTGTCTCTGTTTTAGATTCACTTTAAAGTTGGCCATAGTTGTAGTTGGAAGTTCATTAACAGGAGTTTTCAGTATCTAAGCAAGTTTTTAGAAATCTTAATAGTGTTGGAATGTTTTATTAAAAAGCCAAACTATGTAACATGAAAAAAAAAATAGACTGGTTTTTTTAATTGATTACTATCTAAATATCTAAATATCTAAATATCTAAATATCTAAATATTTAAATATTTAGGGGGTTTATTTTTTATTAAGGAAGCGTTGAAATGAAAGGCATCAATTTTCTTTTACAAGGAGTTATCAGCTATTAAGAATGCGAATTGGGGGTAAAAATGAGAATGAAATGAGAACAAAAATGGAAATGAAAATAAAAATAAAAATGGTAATGGAAAAGGTATATATTCGTGAAAATTCGTAAAAAAAAAAAAAAAATTTGTTATAAAGATAAAGTACGGATTGATTTAACAATGATTTTTGTAATTTTATTGAGTATCTTTTTGATTGGGGTTAATTTTTCAAATGGATGGTCACCAACCAATTCGTTTGCACCAGGAAAAGTGAACTGTCCTTCGGAGAAGGGATCATTTTTGAGAAGCAGTTCATATTTAAATCCTGAGGAGATGAGATGGGTAGAAGAGAGGAATAAAATAACCAACACAAATTTGAAAAGGTTTCTTAAGTATTCGACCAGTTTAGAAAAAGCAGGTGGTAATTTTAGTGTTGATGATTTTTTTGCAAATTATGTTGAGGGTCAAAAAGCAATTAAAATTGGATTGGCGTTTTCTGGTGGGGGGTATAGAGCAATGTTGAATGGAGCAGGGCAATTATCAGCATTTGACAATAGAACAACAAAGGCATTTGAAAAGGGATTGGGTGGGCTATTGGAGTCGACAACGTATATAACTGGGTTGTCGGGAGGTAGTTGGTTAGTTGGGACATTGGTTTTGAATAACTGGACGAGTGTTGAGGAGATACTTTCGAAAAAAGAGTATTCGAATATCTGGGATTTGAAAGAATCAATTTTGTTTCCTGGAGGAATTAATATATTCGAGACAATTAGAAACCACAAGACAGTGTTGGAGGAGGTTGAGGATAAGAAAGACGCTGGATATGAGATTTCAATAACCGATTTGTGGTCTCGAGCATTGGCAAAGGATTATTTAGGGCAATACGAAGATTATGGGGATGCGTTGACGTTTTCAGATGTGAGAGAGTTTCAAGTGTTCAAGCAGCAAGCAATTCCATTTCCTATTATGGTGGCAGTAGGAAGAGCCCCTGGGACGACCATCATCGATGTGAATTCGACAGTTGTTGAGATGAGCCCATTTGAAATCGGGTCGTGGGACAATGCAATCAGATCTTTCTTTGACATCAAGTATCTTGGAACCAAGGTGAGCAATGGGGTGGCAGAAGACAGTAAGAAGTGCATCAGTGGATTTGACAATGCCAGTTTTTTGGTAGGAACGTCGTCGTCGTTGTTCAATGGAATCGTGATGAAGTTGAAGAACATGAACTTGGGTGACATTCCCATTGTTGGGGTGATTGACGACATTTTGGACCAGATCAGCGAAGACGAGAACGACATAGGAGTGTACAAGCCCAATCCCTTCTACCAGAACGAGTTTGGCAGCAGCAGCTCGATATCAAACAGCGACACCCTTTACTTGGTGGATGGAGGAATGGACGACCAGAACATCCCATTGGCACCCTTGATCCAGCAGCAGCGAGACGTTGATCTTGTGGTTGCCTTTGATAACAGCGCAGACACAGACGACAACTGGCCAGATGGCTCGTCGTTGGTGCACACCCACCAGCGACAGTTTGGAGTGCAGAACAACAGCAGCTTTCCCCAGGTGCCTCTGAGCCCAGAGGAGTTTGTGCAGCAGGGCTTGAATGTGAGGCCAGCATTCTTTGGCTGCGACACAGAGGAGGGGCCCTTGGTGGTGTACATCCCCAACAGACAGCTCTCGTATGCCTCCAATCCCTCGACGTACAAGCTCAAGTACAGCAGCAAGGAAAGAGCCTCCATGGTCAGCAATGGCTTCAACGTTGCTTCCAGGGCCCAGCGCCAGCTCGACGACGAGTGGGCCTCTTGTCTAGGATGTGCTGCCATGAGAAGAACAGAGCTTCGCAACAGCTTGGAGCAGCCTGGGGTGTGTCAGCAGTGTTTCGAGCGATACTGCTGGAGAAAATAGGCATTTTAGCAGCAAACTGGCAGCATTCTTGAAGCATCTTTGAAGAAACTCGTCTTCACTTGCTTTGCCGAGAAAGGAAACAGCTCTGTGGAAAAACTCTGTTTGCAAATTTTTGTGTTCAAAAGGCTGCATCTGAGCTATTCCGAGCTATCTGGAGCAAGAGCACCACCAGCTCTTCTGTCTCTGCTGTCTCTTCTGCTGCTCCTTCTGTCTCGTTTGCTGTCTCTTCTGCTGCTTCTTCTTCCCCAGGCTGTCCACTGCAATGCTCGCTTCCCATCACACCCCTGGCGTCTCCAGCTCTCGCCCCAGGCCGAAGCCCTCCTCCACTGCTGAGTCCTCCTTCTCCAGATACTCTGATCTCCTCTTGTCCTCCAAGGAAAACAAGCAGCTTTTGAAGTTCTACGAGAAGGACAAGCTTCCTGCCTACGAGACTGTTGCTTTGAATGTGTCCAAGGGCCTCTGCGCCAAAGATGCCAGCGACAACTCTCCTCCAGCTTCCTTGCTCTCTTCGCTGCGACTGCTGACCAACTACTACCCACGAATCTCCTTCGACACTGTTAACATCAGCTACTCTCCTCTTCCCCAGTACGACTTCTACTTCCACTATGACGACACCAAGGATCGCGAGCAGGCCAAGGCCAAGGGCTTGATCTACGAACCGAACTCCACTGCTGTCTCCAACTTCTCCAGCACAAAAAGACTCCTCAGTCCTGACCAAAGAAGGATGTTTCGTGATATCAGAAGATCCTTTCTAACCTCCCCCAACGTTGACGAAGATGGCCTACCCATCTCCGAAAACCAGCTCAATCTCCTGGATCATCTGGAAAAGACCTATGTCTACACAAAAACTCACAAAGACTTTCAGAGAATATACGCAAATAACGACCATGAGAATCCAAATGGTTCCAATAAAGTCCCCGTATTGCCTGGCAGAGTCCTAATGGTCTACATCTCTGGAAGAAGACACACCTGGGTGGCTCTAGACTGGGTCTTGAACAGACTACTCGAAGATGGTGACACCTTGATAATCCTATCCACCATTCCTGAACAATTGCTAAACGACATCAAAGTCAAAAAGAAACCATCAAAATCCACCAACCACTCCACCTACGACTCTCGTGGCAGAGGCAGGTATTCCTCACCCTCAGCAACAGCAACCTCCAGATCAAGATCAAGATACATTTCTCCCCCCATTCGCCAAAACAACCACAGGTCCAAAACCCCTGCAGAACCTCTGATTAGAAGTGTTTTGAGTTCAACTGATTTGCCTGCTGTTGCCTTGACCCAAGAAGAAAAAGAAGAGCAGCAAAAGATCTACTACGACCATACTTACCCCATCAAAAAAGTCGCTGATAAAATCATGGACTACGCCTTGAGATTAATCAATCCAGATCTAGTCGTCAAAATCCTATTGGAATTCGCCATTGGCGATACAAAAACCATTATAGCAAAGGCCCTAGAACTATACACCCCAAGTTTCTTGGTCGTTTCAATTAAACCAAAAGTCAATATAGAATCAAAAAAAAAATGGGCAACTTCAAGATTATCTGACAGATTGGTCAAAAACTATCATTGTCCAATTATAATTGTTCCCGCCTTGAAAATGGATAAATTTGAACTAATTTTATTCAAATCATTAAACAAAAAATATTCTTCCTTCTTCTCCTCTTCCTCCTTTTCTCCAAAAAATCAAAATGCCCAAAATGTTCAAAATGTTCAAAATGTTCAAAATGTTCAAAATGTTCAAAATGTCCAAAATGTCCAAAATGGTCAACCTACAAAACTTATTCAATCTCAAAAAGAAATTCAAAACACAAATAACCTTGCCATGTCCAAACACACCAACGAAGAAATTCAAACTCCAAAAAACGTCTTTATCCCAAAACACATCAACGAAGGAATAGCAAAATCTGCTCCTGCAATTGTCTTGAGCTCAGAAAATAGAAACTTCAACAACATTTCATTTCAACTATTATCCCCCGACGGTGAAACTAAAAACATATTAGAGAGTCTTTCCAGTGATGAAAGCGAACTGAGTGGAAGTGAAGCTGACAACGAAGACGATAATCTATCTGAGCCTGACTTCGACTCTGACTCTCAATTTGAAAACGACCAAATAGAAATTGATAGCACTTTTGATAACACCATCTCATCCGCTGAAGATAGCGAAGAAGATCACCCATTCATATCTTCCAAATTGAAAGAAACCGATTCAGATGACCTTATAACTAAACGAATCGAATCTCGTGTTGATCTCTATGAAGTAAGGCTAAAAAGAAAATTGAAAAAAATAAATCTAGCTCAAACAGATGATAAAGGCGAAAAGCTAATCAATGAAGATTATTTCGTTCAAAAACTAGAAACAATTTCAGACTGTTGTTTATACTTGTCCAAAGATCTAAAAAGACTCATCAAAAAACTACCTCCCTCCAGTGAAGGCGCGAAACTAGTCAGAAGCATAACTGGAGATGTTACAGGCGCAACTAGAACATTCAAGCCAATGATTATCGAGCCAAAACCAGTTCCTGCAAGTCTACTAGTCCCCAAAAAGGCCTCTGCCATCCAATTTGACTTGACTGCAAAACCATCTCTAGAAAAAGCAAGCAACACTTTCAGACCTACTTTAGGTGAAAGATCAAAATCGGTTGATTACTATACCAAGGGTTCTACTTCTCAAAAAACAGACAGAGCCAGATTGCAAAAGACTTCAAATGAAATTGAAAATCGTAGAGACAGATTTTTTAGATCTGTTTCTCCCACACATATAGAAACCAACACTGCCTCTACTGCTGGCTCTACTGTTGTTCCTGGAATTAGCCTCACTGTTTCTTCTACCGTTATTCCTAGTATTATTCCTAGTGTTATTCCTAGTGTTATTCCTAGTGTTATTCCTGAATCTGATTCTGAGACCACCACCGATGAAGATAGAAAGGGAGGAAGAAGGAAAAGCTTTTTACTGAAATTTTTCAGAAAGAGAAAATAAAATATTCCTTCCTTTACTTATTCTTATGCCCAATTCCATGCTTTTTTTTTTGTTTTGTTTTTTATGTCGAGTTTGTTTTACGTGTTATATTTTTTTATTATCTTTATTTGCCATAAATTTTTTTATGCCCTTACTCATGTTTCCCCTAAAGATTTAATTTGTTCCTCGACGTTTACTCTTTTCTTTTCTTTTCTTTTCCATTTTATTTTATTTTTCTTTGTGTTTTTAGTTATTTCTGTAATCCTTTTTTTCCTTGCTAGTTTACGATTGCATATTCTGTTTATTTGTTTGTTATGTTAATAGCTCTTCTTAAATTATGTGGTTCTCTATTTCTATTCCAATCTAAATTATCTTCTTTTTTTCAATAGCTTTTTTATCCAATAGAAAACCCGATTTAAAACTGTTGCTTTGTAGATTAATCACCAACTACACAATGAATAGAATATGCTCTTTATCATTCACCAGGAAGCTTTCATCAACCACATTTTCATCTTTGAAAACATTCACTTTACTGGGCAGCACAGCTTTGATAACAGGAGGATCTAGGGGAATTGGGTTAGCCATAGCTCAAAAGTTGTCGAGCGAAGGTTGCAGCTGTATTTTGCTTTCAAAAACTGAATCAACTTTGCAAAAGTCTGTCGATAAATTGACCACTGTTCCCAGGTCAATACTAAATCAAAATCTTCCTAATGAAACCAGAATAGAGCAAAAACATGGCTACATATGCTGCGATCTTTCAGCGTTGGAATCAATTGAAGAGAGATTAGATGCAAACCTAGACAAACTAAAGGATGTCAACATAGTAATCAATTCTGCTGGAATATCTCAAAACTCACTACTATTGAGAACCAAAAACACTGAAATAGCTAACCTCATAAACATCGATTTAGTAGCTCCAATTCTTCTAACCAAAAGGCTACTAAAGGTAATGCTCAAAAATAAAGCAAGTGATAACAAGGTGGTTCTCAACATTTCTTCAATTTTGGGTCTTTGTGGTTTATCTGGTTCAGCTGTTTACTCAGCTGCCAAAGGTGGTTTGGTTTCTTTTACAAAATCAATGGCAGTTGAAGTGGGATCAAAAGGAATCAGAGTGAACTGCATTTCTCCAGGCTTGGTCAAGACAGAAATGGGTACTATGTCAACCTCAGATTTCTATGCAAATAAAAACGTTTTGAATAACAATTTTATTGATCCCAGCGAAATAGCAGAAGCTTCTCTCTTTTTGATTAATCAGAAGCACATAACTGGTCACAATTTGGTTATCGACGATGGGTACACTATTAGCTGATATTTAATTGAAATTATATACTATAGGTAATAAACATATTTATTTCGTACATCATCGATCAAAATACAACTTTCTTTCCTTGAAATTTGGCTTTTGATAAAGTTTCTTGCATCTTTTGCTTAGCTATCCAAGAAGGATGCATTTTCTCAGTATTTTTGGTTTGACTTGTATCTGTAAAGGGTCTTTTTACACTTGGATCAAAGCTTTCTTGACTTCTTTTAGCAGCACGTCTTGCTTCTCTGATCTCGAACTCTTGTTGTTTTTGTTCTCGTTTTATCCTCTCGTTTTCTTGTTGAGTTTTAACATGATTTGCATTCTTACCGAATTTCAATTCCCAGATTTTCTGTCTTGCTCGTTGTCCTCTTCTGTTTTTTCGCTGGTTCAATTGCTTTTTCACAACCACATCATCATCAATATCACTATCGGAATCTCCAGAGATGTAACCTGTAGCTAACGCTGGTAAAACTGCTCTACTCTTTGCCTTTTCTTTTTTTTCTTTTTTCTCTTTTTTTTCTTTTTTTTTTTTTTTATTTTATTTTTTTTTTAAAATTTTTTT